>VXBQ01003996.1:741867-914515 GCA_013400175.1 Phainopepla nitens | reverse complement strand
CAGCCGGGCGCGCCGAGCAGGGCCGGGCCCGGGCCCGGGGCAGCGCCGAGCCGGGGCCGCAGCGGGGCCGGGCCGGGCCGGGCAGGAGCTGCTGAGCTTCGGCGGCGAGGAGGAGCGGGAAGGTGAGAGGGGGATCGTGTGTGCGTGTCCCGCAGAGCAGGCCGGGGGCTCCCGCCTCAGCGAGCCCCGCGTGGGCACCCTCCTGCCTCTCGCTGTAAACACTCCGAGCCGTGCTGTGTCACGGGAAAGGCTCTGGGGAGGGGTTGCACGATAAACCCGTCTTAAAACACGGGCTGGGCCTGGTTGGTCTGGAGAAGGCATAGGCCGGGTCTCATCAGGCCGTCTAAATATCTCAAACGCGGGTGGCAAGAGAATGGTGCCGGACTCTGTTCAGTGATGCCCAGCAATAGGATGAGGAGCAATAGCCATAAACTGAAACACAAGAAGTTCCGCCTCAACACGAGGAAGAACTTTTTTCTATCAAGAGTGGCAGAGCACTGGAACAGCTACCGAACTCCCTCGTGGAGTCTCCCTCTGGAAACATTCCAAACCCACCTGCACACATTTCTGTCTCACCTGCTCCAGGTGGCTCTGCCCTGGCAGGGAGGTTGGCCAAGGTGATCTCCAGAGGTCCCTTTCAACCCTAACAATTCTGTGATTCTGTGAAAAGTACTTTGACAATTATTTATGTTCATGTTCTTTTGGCTAGAAAGCATCTGAAATCTTCTTACAGCTGCAGAAAAACAGAGAAAACAAGTACTGTGTGATTCCATGACTAGCTAATGATGAACAAGCTTAAATAAATGAAGCTTAAATGTTTAATTGACACTACTGGGCCATTTTTGTTGTGGTTGATGAGAAGACATAGCTGTCTTGCTGGGGACAAGCTACAGAGACCCTGCATTTCAGCAGTGCAGTATTGCTGTCTTGAGGAGGCTGAGCTGCACAGTTTTTTAACTAAGAGGTGATTGATCATGAGTGATAAAGCCACAGTAATATTCAGAATTAATCCAACCAGCACTGAAAGACTGGACATAGCCCTTAGTGCCATGGTCTTGTTGATATGATGGTGTTTGGTCATGGGTTGGACTTGATGGTCTCAGAGGTCCTTTCCAGCCTAATTGATTCTGTGATTCAGAAGTTATCCTGTGCCCACACAGAATTTAAATGCACTTTTGTATATAGTACATACATATATAGGTGTGTGTACTGTTTGCTTTATTAATGTTACTCAGAATCACTTTGTTTTATCTGGTAGGTGAAGACTTTTTTAAAGTTAAAAAGCCATCCTTCAATGAAGTAACCTTTAGAATTAAAAAGAAGGAAAGCCTACTGCCTGCACAGACAGAAGCTGACGAAAGCAAAAGTAAGTACTATTTTTAGTTAAATATTTTATGACATAAATGAAGAGTGATATAAAAATACTGCTGTTAGATGTTTTTCACTTTTTAATTGAACCCAGAATTATACTTACAATGTTAGTTTACAGGTTTATAATTGTAATGTATTTGTGCTGAAATTATTTTCAGTTTGACCTTGGTAAAAGACTATCAGAACTTGGAGGTTGTTCTTGAGAAAACCTGATTATGCAGAACCTGTACTATATCAAAGTTAACAAAGTTCTGCTAAGTTTATACCTCAGCATCATATCTTTTAAACTATGGGCCAGGTGTCTACTGCTTATTGCTTTCAGAATGCAGTTTGATGTGAGTATTGGCACTGAGGGAAAACGTGAGCTTGGTAGCATTTTGTGTGATGAAACTTAATGTTATTAAACTGTGTGCTCTTACAGCATTTAAATATTTTAATTGAATGCCGTCAATAGCCTTGATTATTCTGGTAGTATCCCTAGTTTCATTGAAATACAGTCACTTGCCCAAAAGGCTGTGAACTCCCCATCCCTGGAGGTGTTCAAGGCCAGGTGGGATGGGGCTCTGAGCACCTGGTCTAGTGGAAGGTGTCCCTGCCCATGGCAAGGGAATTGGAACTAGATGATCTTCCAACCCAAACCTTATTATTCCAACCTCCTTACCATTCTGTGGTAAGTTTCCTGTTGGAATAGTTGGAGTTTGTGTGTTTTAGAAACAAATGCATCTAACAGTTCTCTTTATGTGTTCCCCTTTTGACACTTCTGTCAATTCACAGATATACCATATTGGCTAATGTTAGATAAATGTAAATTAGATTGAGATTGAGCAATAATTCCCTTTGAGGTTGTGATTGAGCTGAGATGGTAAATTTTCTTAGTAACTTCTTATAAAAGCATATCATATTCTTATAAAAGGTGGTACATTCGGTTTTTCAGTAATCTGATGATTTACTGAAAGTGTAGTGGCAGATGAAGAGATGAAGAGAAATCAGTATTTTTAAAGAATTTGATAATAACTGGGGACAACACAAATATAAATGCTTATAGTTTAACTAAGAGCTCCCTCGTTGTTAATGCTTTAAAAAAAGTGCTTTCTAAATGCAGTTTTTCAAGTCGAGAATCCAAATACGCTGTGAGCAATCAGAATATTAATTAGTTGTTATCTGAGAGCTGATCTCATTGCTTTTGTGCATGTAAATACATTCTGTGTCTCAGAAGGACTCTGTCTTTTCATGGGAAGCATCATCAAAGATGCTTTTATTCAACACAAGAATTGGCTTGTAAGTGACTGTCTTAGAATGTTACAGTTTGAAATGTTTTGATGAGAACAGGTGGAGATAGACACGTGACCAGTCTTCGCTGCAGCAAGGTGTAAATAATTTCTGGTAACCAGTTATGGCACATCCTATCCCAGCAGCTGAAACTGAAAAATAGATCATACTTTTTTTTCCCCTATGATGCAGAAATCTGTCAGCTGGAGCCTGGAGTTGGCAACACCAAAGATACTCATGAAGAGCAGGAGAATGAGGATGAAACTTATTCTTCACTGAATGAAGACTACAATAGCTCAGACTCTGAGAATGAATCCAGCTCTCCACAGAGGAGAAAGGATTTATCACCAGGTTAGTTCTCTGTTTTTTTTTTTTTTTTGTTTTTTTTTTAAGAAAGCTATTTTAGAGCATTCTGTGTTTGAAGTACATGACAGGTTAGATGGGATGAGTTCCACTCAGCTTAAACCACCTAAGGTATGGGCATTTGTTTATTCTGAGCCAGGGCTACCCTTCTGGAAGAATAGTGGTGGTTCCCCCACATTTTTAATTTTGCAAACATTTGTTGTCTTTCTGTGCTAATTTTGGGAACGGAGCAGAAATTATGAACATTGGTTATAGAGGAAAAGCAGCAGAAAATTCCTCTTAAGTGATGCACAATTCCCTTCATCAGGTGAAAATAAAACCTTACTTTGAGGCTGAGAGCCACTTTTTCATCTCCTTTTCTTCTACATGGTAACCATAGTAGAAAACCATCTTCTGTATCCAGAGTTGTACAGTGGTGCTGAACAGTTGTGATGCTTGGCATTAGATACAGAGTGTTGCTTTTAGCCTTTTCCTTGGGTTTTTCTCTCTTTGATGCAGGCAGTATCCCCAGTGCAGCTCATGTTGAGGCTGCTCGGAGGAAGCGTCACTTAGCCAGGACAGAGGCTGATTATCTTCCCCTGGATGTGTCAGACAGTCCTCAGGTCCCTCAGAGAGGAGGAAGCAGTGATGCAGAGAGTGAAGATGAGTCTGAAACAAAGAATCTCAATTTTGCTCCTAAAATGAGGACTCTTAGGGAGAGGATGACTGAAGACATGGGTGAGTTTGTGAGTTTCTCCCAGAGGCTTTGTTTTAGTCTCTGGAACCACATGGGACTTTTCCAGTAAGCAGTGAGGCTTTGCTCCTCAGGGCTCTTGGAAAAAGGCTGTGCAGTTGGTACTTGAGGTTTATATGGGTCATTAACTTGGTTTAGGTCTCACTTGTGGTGGTGCAGGATACTTTGAGAAATGTTTACAAAATTATTTTTTGCCTTGTTGAATGAAAAAAAATGGCCTTGTAAAAGGCCCATTTACTGTGAATGAAGTTACTGTAAGTCCTGCTTCCTGCTTCTGGTCTGGTCTTCTAAGTGCTCTCCCTGCACTGACATTATAAATTTGAAAAATGAAAAACAAACAAAACCTTCAGAAGTAAACAAACCTACTGCATGCAAAACATAACTGGCTTTTCCATTGCTTTTATTCTCTTTGAGCTTCTTACAGTGTTGTTTATGAAGCACAGGTTTACTTTGGTTTTTGAATAAGGGCTATAAGGAAAGCATAACTATGAGCAGATTCTGCCATTCAGATTAATGCTAATGAGATGTTTTTGTATCTGTGGTTGAGTGTAGGTTCTGGAATGCTCAAGGTTTTGTTGGGTGTTGTCACAGTCTATACTTATACTCTTGTTTACATGTATTATGCACAGCTTTGCTTTGAGACATGAAAACAAGATGTTTGTGTGCCTCCTACTGCAGTAGTAGTTGTCTGAGAAACAGTCTGGGAAATTAATGTTAGTGTGAATTCTACAAATCCCAGTAGCCTTTTCCAAGCTTTCCTTGCCTTTCAGTTTTGCAGTCATCCATCTGCAGGTTTTTCATCTGCTGGTTTTTGTTTGTATCGCTTCTCAGTATTGGTTGGGAGACCCATTGTTGCTTTAGATGGAGAAGAACATGAGAGGGGAAAAAATAAAGGATGTAGTTATATCTAATAATGGTTGTTTTAATTTCCAGTGTCTCTGGGTGATGGATCAAGTGACGATGAAGCCAAGTGGGAAGAGCAGCAAATAAAGAAAGCTGTTAAACTCCCTCAGGTGACACATGTTTTCCTAACTATTGGAAGTTGCTTTTTGCTTAGAAGCAAGAGAGTTTGTCTGGAGTACTGTTGTATCTCCATCCTGCCTTCTCATTAGGGAGGATTTCAGGAAATTATCCCCTGATTCTTCAGGGAAAGATGTTTGGAGATATGGGAAGATGATAATGAAAATCTGTAATCTCTGTCTGGCTGTTGAGAAGCAGTGTGGTGGTGTCAGCCCCAAAGGCAGGTACCTCTTGTGATAAGAGATCACAAGAAGCAGAGAAGAAAATTCTGAACTCTGATTTTTTTTGTTGCCATGCAAGAGATCTTGAAAGCAAGAGTATGCAAACAATACAAATGTTGCAAAGTATGAAGCAAAAATTATTCTTTTATTCTGCTAAATTTCTGTTGAGTGGCAATCTGAGAGCTCTCTACACAGTTCAGCAGAATGCTGTCTTCTTCCCAGTAAGTAATTGCCAAAAATAAACTATATTCCAATGTGCTTGAAGCTTTGGTTCTGGCTTGGATCCCTTCCTCTGGGTCAGACTAGGAGTATCTGAGTAACCAGCTCTTTATTGAAGTCAGAACTCACAGTTGTAGGAATTTTTCCAATTTGGGGAGTAGAGGAATGGGAGAAAGTTGCATCTTTCTGAGACTGGTGCTCAAATCCAGTATGATCTTAGGTCCTCATACTCCACTTGCTTATGGAAAAGTTAATTCTGGTCTCCAGGAAACAGCAGCAATTTATAGCTGTAGACCTAGTTAGTTACAGACTTAATGCTTGAGTTGATTAGGTTTTGTCTGGATTTTTTGTGATTGAAATATGTATCTTTGTATCAGATGTCTAGTATGAAATGATATGTCTTGTTGTTCTGTAGAGTTACAGAGGGAGAAATTATGTTAATGGTATATTAAAAATTGACACTTAATTCTTGTAGGAAATTTGTGATGATGCTTCTGTGCATAAATACCAACCAGCGAAACCCAAGTTTGATACCTCTGTCTCTCTACCACCTGTGAGTTTGGAAATTGTGAAGAAGCGACTGACTGAAAGGTAACTCCTTTACTTGTGAGTTGTCTGAGTTTTTGCCACAGAATGAGACAACAGCTTTGAAGTCTTACTCTTTTTTCCAGAGCGTTGAGGTTTTTTTTGTTTATCTTCTTGTGTAATGATGTCTAATGGAGTACTCCAAATATTTTACTTTATGTGTCAATGCTTTGTTTTAGGGGAGCGTTTGGGCTTTCCAAGAGTCTTTCTGTCAGCTTGAGCTTTAGAAAGTGAATTCATGTATTTTGCAGCAGCTTTTTATGCTTACTGGCAGTTCTTGACAGGAGCCTTGCCTTGATGTTATGTTTGCCCAGCAAGCAGAACTTCACTGGGGGCAGGTGAAGCTGACACTCCCACCCCTCCTAAGGTAGTTCTTACACCAGCTGCAAAAATACCCCAGTATTTCCTAAAGCAGCCTAAGTTCTCTACAGCCTGTTCAGAACGTGCCTGGATCTTTTTCTTTAGCTGTGTGCCAGGCTGTGACTTCTCTCGAGCAGCTCAGCTGCTGTGTGGGCAGCTGAAGTGTCCTGGGCTGGACATGGGAACCTCCTAGAGGGTGTGTGGGAAGGACAGCTGGGGTCAGGCATCCCAGGGTAAGCCATCCCCTGTCATCCCTCCCAGCACTGGGAAGCAGCTGTTCAGATAAGTTTAGACAAGTAACTTCATACAAGTGGAACATAAATTGTGCTGTGGACTTGCACCAAGCTCTCTCTGTATCATCTTTGCTTTGTACAGACCATCACTGACACATTTGTTTAGAGAAGTGAAACTAAGTTGAACTAAATATTTTTGTGGAAATGTATGCTTTCTTAGCTTTGATCACCTGAAGGGAATTGAGTTAACTGAAGCAGGAATTTATGTACAGAATCAAAAACAAAAGCATAAGAATACAGCTGTCAAGAGTGGGAAACTTGAAAAACAGCAAGAAAGGGAGGGGGAACCTGTTTGGTGTAAACTTTGTAGATGCTTTTAACATTAAGTGCTGAAATAGATTGATATTTTTTCTTTTTAATTTGTAGCACAGTAGAACACAATAGCCTAGTTCAGCTATTTTCTTTGGGAAGTGTTCAGTTCAGGGAGGTGAAATAAATTGTGGTCTGTGCCTTCATTCTGTTATAGGCCCACTCAAACTGAGCAAACACTTGGGATGTGTACTGAGGGAAGGGGCAGAAAAGAGAGGGAGCAGAGTTATAAGATATGTAAATGTTTGTGTGCTACCTCTCTGCTAGAGACAGCTGTAGATAGAAGTTTCTGGTGTTTCACACAATAGTAAGAGTTCTCAGTTGGTTTGTATTTAATAGTGAGCTTTGTGAATGCTTACACGTACTTCTGTGCATGCAATTTTTATTAACTGGTATGGACATGCTGACGTGAGCTGTAGTTTTTACCAGATTATAATGGGTAGAATCTATTTAATAATGTGATACCATGTAATTTTGGCTTTTATGTTTTTGGGAAGTGTAGTCTATTGAGGAATCCAGGTAAAATATCTGTAGTGCTTTCAAAACCAGCACCACATAAATGACATTTGGGTCGCCAGAGGATGATGTTTGTCCATACCATGTGCTTCTGCAAATGTTGGCATGTTGGTAAATCTTTCAGTGCTGCTCATATATTAGCACAGACAAAGATTTTGTATGTGATTATAATGGGAAAATTGTTTCAGAATGCATCAGCTGTTAAGTTGGCAATAGTTCTGATTGTCTGGGTTTCTCTCTTTTAGGATAACATCCTTACAGGATGTGCACCGTGCCCACCAGAGAGAGTATGAAAAATATATGGAGGATATTGAGAGCTCAAAAATGTCTGTCCAGGAGTTGGAGAAGTCTTCAGAGGCAGCTCTGAATTACAAATTCTACAGGGCCATGAAAACATATGTAGAAAACTTGATAAACTGTTTGAATGAAAAAGTATGTATATTTTCCTCTTTTTTTTTTTTTAAGATGTATTCTGTCAGTGAAAAATGACAATTAAAATCAGTTCTATCACAATCAAATTTAATTTTAATTTAATTTTGTGTCATGTCGCACTTTTGAATTTCTTCGAGTAACTCTAAAGAGAAGAAATGTTAGTGAATACATTTTCTTCAATGGCTAGTGCCTCAAAAGCAAACTGAAATGAAACGAGGGGCACCAGTAGTGTGTCCTAGTGAACCCTTTTGTATGAAGTGTTAGTCCTTGACATGTCACTGGCATGTAGTCTGTGTTTTCAGTCTGAAAAATTCCCATGACCAGGAACTTACTTGTCAATCTGTGATACTTCTGTTCTAATTTCACAGCTATACAAGAAACCCCATGGAAATTGTTTTTTTGTTCATTCTTGTGAGATTTAAATCAACTGAAAGCCTGATTAGTGTTTACTGTATTGCAGCTGAAGGACATTAATGAACTGGAATGGGCTGTACATGCCCTTCTGCAGCAGCAGGCCATGAGGGTATCGAAGCGAAGGCAAGAAGAACTGAAAAATGAATCTGCTTATGTTCAGCATCTGACAAGTTAGTACAAAGTTCAAATTTTCACTGAGGAAATAACTCCTGTCTTTGAGCAGAAGTACAGTTAATTTTTGGGTTAAGATTTTAATTGTCACCTTTGATCTCCCTTCCCATTGTCAGTAGGCATGCTCCACTGTACCTCATCTGAATTCTTACCTCAGTAATGCCCATGATTCTGTTTTTCTCTGGTTTAATTTTTCTGAATATTTCCAGTTATTCAGTTTCCCATCAATATTTAAAAAGAAAAATGGGAGTCAGTTTTCCAGTAGGTCTCAAGTTGGAGAAAGCTTGCTTATTATGGAATTCTGTGAATATCTGAAAAAGCTGAGTGTGTAATTGGCAACATCACTTTTACTTGAGAATGTCTGTAAGGCTATGTGTGTGCTCAGATTGGAGATTTCAAACTAGAAGGTGACACACATGTGGCAGACCATGAAGAGGGAAGCTACTTTGTGTAAGGGTTTTCTCTAAAAGAAAACTGTGTTTCAGTCACCCTAGGAAAAATTAGTACAGTTTTCTCAGTTTGTATTCTCTTTCCACACCAAGATATTGTTTGTATGCTGTGTGAATCTCTAGCTGCTGCTACTTAAAAAACCCAAACAAACCAGATCTCTAAAACCAAACCCTTTAAAACTGTTCAGGCAAAGCTGGGAGCAATATGCTTTGAGCTGCTGGGAACAGATGGAGGCCAGATGCACTGTATCCTGGTAAATTCTAACTCATATGGGTTCAGTCTTCCCACTTCAGGGGATGAACTGCTGATGAGAGCAAGTAGCAGCCTGGATGGTTTTGTAAAATGGTGTGGCAAACTGACAGCAAGTATAAGGAGAAAAGGGTAATGCCATAGTAAGAGTTGCTATTAAAATGATTTTACCTCCAGCTCGTTACAAATGAGACTGTACTTGCATGTTCAGCAGTGCACAGCATTGTTTTTTGTGTTTCTAGTTGTATTTAAAATAGTAGAAAGGCTGTTTTTTCTTACATAATAGAGGTTCAGTAGTACTACACCCTTTCTCTTTGGCATGTTTTGCACATATCAGCCAGTTGTTAGTGCTACAAGGAATTTACTCTGACTTACTCTGGATACTGGTAGAGTTTTGATTAAGTGTGTTCTTTTGTTGGTTATTTTCCAAGTTAAAAAAAAACCAAACACAACAAAACAGTAGAGGAAGATTCTTTGTTCTTGTTTGATAAGAAAACAGAAACTTTAAAGATGTACCACTTTATTTTTGGCTGTTTCTATCTTCTGATAGGTGGGAATGACAAACCAACAAAAGGTGGAATGGAAGGTGATAAGAAGACACAGGTTCTGGAAATGTGTGAGCATCGAAGGTAACTCTGACATGGAGTTGCACTTAATTCTGATAAATGTGCTGTGCACTGACCTCCTGTCATTCCTGCAGTCATGAATGTAAACCTGTAGGATTACTAAATGAGATTACACTAAAAATATTTCAGTATTTACTTTCCAAACTTGAAGTACATGGAAGCCATCTATGTGTTAATGTCATTCTCTTCATACTGATTTGAACCTGAATGCTAATAGAGCTGGATGTTTTAAATTAAAAAGTATTGAGACAAAACTAAAACTATAATGGGAGGTTTTTTCTTCCTATTTTAATTAATAATATTATTAACTTTTACAGAAATATATTTTTGTATTACTGTATGAATAGCAAAATTGGGCAGAATTGTTTCTGCTGGAGAGATGGTGGTGAGTGAAGCAAATCAACCTCTAGCCCCAGGTCTGCTATTAGTGTAGGTCAGACAGATGCTACATTTTGGATGTTACAGTGTTCAGAGATTGGTACCATATTTTGTTTTTTTTAATATTCTTGGGAGCTTTGAAAGTTTTATAGTTGCAGTAGTACCTGAAGTCATAACTATACTTTGAAGCAGCAAGTACCTTGAAATTTTACTGGATTAAAAGTGATATAATAATAGCAACTTCCTCTCAAAGCAGTTAACTTCTAATGCTAATTGATGTGAATAACTGTTTAAAGGTATTTTTGCATATCACTTCCATATCATTTATCATTTTCCTGTGGTAGAAATTCAAGCCATTGATTTTGCAGCCTGTTCTTTTTCATGCCATGGCAATAGTCTTTAGAACCCCAGTGGCACATGGGTGCTATCACCTTTTCCCTGTCGGTTGTTGAAGAAGTGGTCAGGACTGAGAGCTCAGTAAACACTCACTAAGCTGTTCAGACAAGATCAGATGCAGATGGGATGGGCTGTTAGCCTCATCAGTGATGATGAGCTGAAGGGTTCGTTATTGCAAGGCTCATCAGAGAGGTCAGAAATGTTGCTGTAAGCCCTTGGATGTCAGTTCCCAAATCCCCTTCTTTATCCACAGTTTAGGAGTCCTTCTGGTTCCCTAGTCACTGTTGCTCCCCCATTGCCTCTCCTGAGGCTGTTGTTCTCGTGACTTGTTTTAGGTCCATTTTTTTGAAGCTGGATTGTTTTCTTTAAGCTTTCTCCTGCACACACACACAGGAGAGGATAACTCATCTGAGCTCATTCCAAAATGCAGGACTTGCAGGCGGCAGGCAAGGGAGCGGTCAGGAGGAGGAGATCACCACGAGGGCTTGTCCAGTGATGAGGAGCTCACTCCCACAGAGGTGGACGAGTTCCAGAGGAGCAAAGGTTGGTGGCAGTCCTAATGTGATGTCCTAGAACAAGATCTCTTGCTGATATTCCTTAAATGATTTTTTTATAAGGAAAAGTAGAGGAATACTTCATTTGAGTTCCATGTTTTTATTGGCACGCTGTAGGAAAAAATGCACCCAGGCGGTTCTGACTAATGACTTGGGAAGAATGAATGAGTAGTTGTAGATTTCTGGTGGTGTCAGTTGCATGGTGGCAGCACTACACATGGCTTTTGAAACTAGAGGTTAGCTCTGTCAGATCATGCCAAAGCTGAGCTGGCAGTACTCAGTGCAGTGCTGCAACATGTTTTGTACAGTCAGTTTATTTCCTGAAGCTGGAGAGTGAATTAAAAGTTGGTGTTTTAATTATCTTGAGTGAATGGATGAAAGGCATAATAGCTTTTCTTCACGTAACAGCAGAAGGGTTTTCATGCCTGAAATTTTATCATTCTGGAACAAAATTTGAAACATGGTGGTTATATAAATCTGTGAAATAAATCATGAAGAAACTTGCCTTTCCTTGGTCTTCTGACACTATTTTTTTCTAAAACTGGGTTTTTGTGGGAGCAGTTTTTAAAACATTTCAATGTCAGGTGTGTCAAAGATAAATAACAAATGCAATTCTCATAAAAATATCTCTTATGTCCTATAGATGCATAAACTCTTCAGCTTATTCCTCAATAAGTTCTGTGATTGTTTCTTTTTATTCCCAATGAATATTATCCATAGATAACGTTTTAGAGGATAGTAGGAAAATCTTTGAAGATGTACATGCAGATTTTTGTGACATCAGAAAAATCCTGTTGAAATTCCAGGAATGGAAAGAGAAGTTTCCTGACTCTTACTGTGATGCTTACATAAGTTTCTGCCTTCCTAAGCTATTAAATCCATTGATCAGAGTTCAGTTAATAAGTTGGAATCCTCTTGAGGTAGGTGCATCAGCTGACATTTTTGTTAAAAATTGTGTGTGTGTGTATATCATGTATTAATATGAAAAATGATTTTTTTTCTATATGTAGCACAGTGCATTAGAAATTAAGAAAGTTACTGTGTTTTCTCAAAAACTGAAGCATGTTGTGGAATTTTCTTAACTTTCTCCTTTCCTTTTGCCACACCTCCTGTAAAAACAGTTCTTCTCCTGGATTCATTGAAGACTCCAGAATGATCCCATCCATTAAATTGTAGCTTTAAATATAGTTTTGCTGTTCTGGCCCATTCAGTGATGAGGGTGGATCTGAAATTAAGTGGGAATTTGGGGTGTTACTGGATAGAGCTTTTCTCTTAATGCTGACCAGCTGAACACCTAACAGGAGTCATCTTTCAGCAGAATTTTACAGAGTTGGAAGAGATGCCCTGGTTCAGAGCTATAGAAGAATTCAGTGATGCAGAAAATGTATCTGAATCAAAAAGAGATGATGATCATGATAAAGAGGTTTTGCCTAGAGTGATTGAAAAAACTATTCTTCCCAAAATTACAGGTATGATAAGATTGTATTGAAAACGTTCACTGCAGCTATGCAGTCAAACCTTAAATAAAAATGATGGTATCAAATAATGCTGGTGGTATCACAGTGCTCCAAGATGGAATGATTGTGTAGTTCCACAGAGTGGGGCTGAGGTGGCCTCTTCAAAATTATTGTTAGAGGCTGAGCTTTTTATATGTTTACTTCTGTTATATTGTAATGGCTTGACATTAGGGCAGATAAGTACTTGCATTTTATGAATGAAATAAATTCCTATATTTTTTCAGCATTTGTGAAGAGTGTGTGGGATCCTTTATCTACTTCACAGACAAAGAACCTTGTACAGCTTTGCAATAACATCTTGAGAAAACAAATCCCTTCCCAAAAGGAGTCCAGCCGAGCAAGAGAGGTAAAAGCTGTGGTACCGAGAAAGGGGAACTTCACCCGCTGTGTGTGCTCCTGTGTGTGCTCCTGTGGGCTTCTCCTGAAGTTGTTTGGTTCTGATTACTTTTTTGTTTTGTCACTTTGTATCAAGATGATTTAACAGTTAAACTTCCAGCTCTGTGATTCTGTCCCTGTTGAAGATGATGAGGCAGAAATAGCTACTGTTGGTAGAAAAATTCTGTCTGTATCTATCCAGAATCTGTTTGTAGATCTAATCTTTCTTCACTGCAATAACAATGATTTGCATTTAATTATCTTTCCAAATTTGAGCTTTAAGTGTTAGTATTGCTTCAGTGGTCCATTCCTTAAGCTTTTATTTATAAAGTAGGTCTAGGATTTTAAAACTTGAGAATCCCCAAATGTTGGTTAATTGTTGAGGAGAAAAACTACTGTGTAATCCTACAGTCCTTTAATAATTACTTTTATATACACAGTCACTGTAGGAAGCCCTTCTTAGCCTGATTCTGATGTAAGTCAGGAGATTTATCTAATGAAAATGGGATGGATTAAGGGTCAAATGGGATGGATGGTCAGGCCCTGAGTATGAAAAGAAATATTTTAAAGAAAACGTTTATGCCTTCTAAAGTTTGCTGTTTTGAAACCATGGCTTAAAGTCAAGTGACTCAACTGATCTCAGCAAGAATTTAAAAGAAATAAATAGGCTTAAAAAAGGTAGGTGGCAATCTATGGCACCTGAAAACACATTGCTCAAAAATGCACACTATCCTACTAGCTATGATGATTTTTTTTTTTTTTACATATAGTTTAACATCTTTTAATGGACATCCCATGTGTAGAACTTATTTTGGTTTTAATCTGTACAATTTTCCTGCTGCCTTGCAGATTAATGTGCAGAAAAAGGCCTCACCTAGGGATATAGCTTAGGGATATAGCAAAACCCTCAAGGCTAAGCCTATAGATAATTACAGCTGTGATTTGTCTGCTGTTTCTATTTTTTATTCAGGGTCTCAATGTGTGTTATATACAAATGGCAGCTGCACTTATTTCTAAGATATCAGACCTCTGGGTGAACTAAATAACCTGTGAGGTTGTTACAAATGGAATATGAAGTCTTTCTTCTGAGTACACATTAATAATGATTTTTTAATAGGATTTGATGAACACAGTTGTCCTAAGAATGAAGAAATCTGTAGAGGAAGATGTCTTTATTCCTCTGTATCCTAAAAGGTAAGCTGACCCTGTGACTTTCTTAAGTTTGTATTTTTTTTTAGTTCCTCTACCTTTCTGCCCTACAGATGTAGATAAAATACTGTAGACATCAATGTCTGAGAGGTCAGATGTCTGTTTTTGTTCCTTTAAATCGAACAAAAAATAATCTTTCTTTTAACTTTTTCTTCCCCTGACCAGCACGGTGGAAGACAAGTCATCACTACATTCAAAATTTCAAGAAAGACGGTTTTGGTCAGCTGTTAAGGTAGAGAAAATAGGGCTGCTTTTGTTCTGTGTGTCCTCTCTGAAATTCATTTCAGTAAAACATTAACATCCCAGACAATATTCCAGTTTTCCTGGTATTCATGTTGCCTGTCCTCCTCCTTGACTCAGAGCAGGTTAATTTTCAGAAAACTTAACCTCAAGGCATTTTACCTTCACAAACAGCCTTACACCACGCTCAAAAATGACATTTGCAAGGTTTTATAATGATAGAGGCAACAGAAAAAACCCTCAGTGCCTAATAATACTGACATGAACTCCAAAAGAATCTTGGTGATGCCACAAACTGTAGCATCATCGTGTCATGAAGGACTGTGTGTAGTCTTGTCCCGAGCAGTCGTAACTTTTTCATTTCTGTCTTTGATTCTCTGACAGTTTGCTTAGTTGCCTTCTGTACTTGGCAAATTGTTAAACCTCCTAGAAGGGTAAAATGTTCTTTTCACCCTTGGGAGGTCATATATACACATACAGGTCTGTCTATATGTATATATAGATGCACTTGTAAAATTATTTAGGTTATTTACTCTGTGCAGTTTATTAGTGGCTAAATGACCAGAAGTTTGGGGAGTGTAAATCCTAGAGTTTGAGGACTTGAATTGGATGCACCTATTATCTTTCTATGTGTTTCTTTTATGAAACTTGTAACAGTTTTAGCACCTTCACAGCCAGCAGCTCTGCAGATTCTTTGTTTCTTTGTTACTGCAGCTGCTCTCCAATGTTGTTCTTTGGGATGGCATTGTCCAGGAAGACAAGGTCCGTGATCTGGGGCTGAGCAAGTTGCTGAATCCTTACCTTCTCCTGAACATCCTAAACACACCACTAGGGCTGGATAATATAGAAAAGTGTAATAAGGTAAAAGACAACGTTCATTGGAAGAGGGTGTATGCTAAAAGCCTTTGTTTTTCTTGAAGAGGGGTCAAAACTCAAGATGGAATATTTAAAACAAAAAATTAAATATTTAAAATTTTATTTTAATTTTTTATTTTAACAATCTTGCTGCATAAGAGCATTTGAGAGCAAATACTGGTCTGTAGGTTCTTAAGCATAACTACTTGGAGAGATAATCAATGTCGGTTTGAAGGAAAAAGCACATTAATAATGACTGAACCTGTCAGAAGGTTCCTGTCAGAAATAATGTGACTTGGTTATATTGAAGTGCTTGTTAAGCTTTTTCCAAATATTGTGTGAACAGGTGGTTGCATGCCTCCCAGAAAGATGGTTCCAGGGTCTCAAGGGTGGATCAACTCTCCCTGAATTACTGAACTTCAGCCAGCATTTGCTGCAATGTGCCCGTGCACTACACAAGGACAGCCACAGGTAATGGATGAGGCTTCCTGGGGATTCAAGTGCTTCCTCAAATACTTTGTATTTAAAATTTTTTTTTAATTCCTTAATTACCATATATTTGACACTTTCAGCTATGCTTATGTCATGTATACGTATCTATCTAAAAGAAAAGATGGAGTCTCATGTGAAGGAGCACTTGAGCAGTCCTCCTTTACTGTGAGAGTTTGAGGTGCTTGATGTTGGGTGCTGTTAATGATTAGAGTAGCCAAGGTCATGAAACAGAAATGGTACTTTAGACAGTTCATAAAAGTGCTGCTATATTTTTTTCTTTTTTTTTACTCTTAAATAGTGATGAAACAAAAGAAGTTCTTCTCCTGCTGGTGAAAATTGGAGCTCTGCATATTGTAGAAGACTTCATTGAAGAGCAGAAACTTGAACACCTTAAAGCAATTATTGGGAAATAGAATCTTTGAAGGAATGCTTATATTACTGAAAAAAGCCTGGTATTCACACTAAACCAGTTCCAATATGAAATTTAATTAGTGGATGCTGCCTACTCAGAGGTAGTGGTAATCACTATCTTGGTGTTAAATACGTGAGATCTTTTTTCAAATGTCTTTTACTGCCATCTACTCCTAGTTTAGGGAGTATTTAGAAGTTGCAGTTGTCAAAGCAATTCTAAAATGTGTGACAGTGCTTTACAGCTCTATCCTTCTTGGCAGGAATCCTGCAGACAGAAAGTGCCTGTGAACTTCAGCACTGCTAGCCAGTAGAGAACTTGACAAGTCATTTTCAGTATTAATTGCTAAATGCCATTCTGACTGAGCAGTCACTGAGCTCTTCTGACTTGTGGTCCACAGTGATTTTTGGTAGGGTTATTGGTGAGCCATTCCTAGTGAAAAGGAATTTGTGATGCCCCTGATACAGAAACAAGGGGGGGTCAGTGTGCAGGTCAGGAATCAGGATTTTCATCACAGACATTGTGATGATGAGAACAGAACTACTTCAGTTATTTTCCACTAACTGGAGTTCTAGAAATTTCCCTTTGCTTCCCAGTAAGCTCTACAGAACTTTACTTCTTCATATCCTTATTAGGATATACTATTTCTGATGTTTTATAATTTTGTATATTTGCAGTTAATATTGTTACAGAATAACAAGGAGGTTTCATTGTAAAAACTGTAGTGCATCACAGAATCTGTATGTTTGTGACTATTTCTCCAAAATCTTCTGGGAATAGAATTTAACTCTTGTAGACTTAATCCTTACGCCTTCTTTTTATATTTTTTTAAGTTAAAAATATATTTTTGTAAAATATTTTAATTGTAAATATATTTGATCAGTATTACAGACAAAAGATTTAAAATAATTTGGGGTTTTTTGAAAATAAAATATTTTACTGTGGTAATGACTGTTAGAGTTGAATTTTTTAACATGTGACAAAAATGTTATTAAGATGTATGGAAAAAAAACCCTCCACCTCCCCTAACCCTCAGTAGCTTCAGGATTTATGTTGCAAATGCTGCTTTCTAGTAATCAATTTCTGCTGTTTTTCCTCTCAGAATGCCAACAAAAATGCAACTGCTGATCAGCAATCACCACAAGCTCATGATCTCATTGCTTTTCTCTTGTTCTGCTTTGCCTCATCCCAGCTTGTCTCTAGCACCAGCCTTGTGCTATGACAGAAATGTAATTGATGTTCTATCACAATTTAGCTCTGTAGAGGTTTGCTTCTGGAAGAAAGGTTCCTTGTAATGGCTTGTAGGCAGTGGGAGGGCAGCGGACACTTGAGCCACAGAAATCTGTTCACGCTGAAATCTGGAAAGGTTAACTTTATTGTTTGCTTTGCCCATGTATATACAAAACTTGACAACTGATCATCCATGCAGTAACCTAAAAATATTCATTTTCTCAGGGATTTTAGACTACAAAGAAAACATTATTATTTTTCAAGTTCTTCACTCAGTTCTTTCCGAATCTTTTCCTCTATTTTTGAAGTATCATACTCTCTCAGCATGTCGAACTCCAGCCACGGCTGGCTCCACTTCTGTGCTGCTTTCATTTTATGTTCTGGTAGCTCAAACTTTATTCCTTTTATATTGTATTTGGGTCTTTCCCACCGTTTTGACCATGGTTTAGGTTTCATTCGTACCTGCAGCTAGAGTGAAAGATTATAAAATTAAAAAACCCCGAAACAATAAAAAGGTATTAAGCAATTAGAATTTTGATTGTGATCTTTGCAAAAGGTGACAACTGCTGTTCTAACAGGAGGAAAGAAAGAAAAAACTGACCATTCTGTCAGTGTGTTTAGTAACTACTACTTTATGATTGTTATCATAGTATCTTGTAAAAGTGTTTAATTAACGCTGTCTTGATTTATCACAGAGTCCTTAATTGAACCTAACTCATCTTTTATAGTTTTGCTCCTTACTAAGAAAAAGTAAAAGTAGCATGAGAGGGAAAGGGAGGAATTACCATACTGAGTTTCTACACAACACTCTGGCAGGGTCTGATGGTTTGTGGATCTTCCCTAAGATGCAGATTTTAGGTGACTTCCATCTTTCTTACCTTGTTTTCCTGACACCAACCACTCCTGAATGTTAACCACATTAACAATAACATTCCTGTAAGAAAAGCTTTCCCTTCTGCACAGTTCTGCAGAGGAATGTGGAGGCTGCTCCTCTGTGTGTCCTCAGCATTAACTCTAGAGGATGGTAGGTGTTTGCACTCTCACCATTCTTTCATTACAGAAATGGCGCCAAGACTTGCCTGATTTTACCTACTTTTGTCACGCCGCTAACAGGGTGACAAAACCAGCAAAGAGCTGCTAGAGCCTGCCAGGATAACAGTCATAAATGGAAGCTGTAAATAATGCTGTGCTTTCCCTCTGAACCACTGGCTCCTACCCTGTTGACAGGGATTTCCTCGTGGTCCATGCGAGGCACGGGTCTCATGTTGACGTCGAAGGTGCTGTACTCCGGCAGCGCGTCCCGCAGGTACAGCAGGTTCTCGTCCAGCCTCTTCTCCAGCTTCAGCACCTCCAGCGCCTGGATTCGAGGACTGTACAGGTCATAACAGATTTCAACCCCTTGGAGACAGAAAGCCTGGTTTAAGGACCCATATTCAGGAGAAATACTAACACCCAAGCACTACTGCTTCAGTTCCACGTTCCTCTATCGTTGCAAACTGCTTCTTTAGTCTTTGGAGCACGACAGCGCTGTGTGCACTTGTGACTGCACTCGTGCACTGTGTCTGTGCATTTCTTTGGAAATCAAAGCTTTGATACAGAATGGCTGAAGAGACTTGGATGGCTCGAATTTAAGGAAGATCAGCTTGGGTTTTAAACTTTATTTCCTTTTGGTTACAATGGCTGTTAGTTATGCATCTCACTGTAGGTGTAGTGTGTATGAAGAGACACCCACCCCTTCCATATTTGCTCTCAGAACTCCACTGTTTGCACTGCCCCTGATTTTGTCACAATCCAGGATACAGACCTGTGACAGAACCCTTCTAATCTGTTCCTAGTTAAAACAGTTCACAGCTATATCCCTAGTTGATGAAAACACACAGTGCTCAAACTGGCTGGTATTTACATGGCAACAGACAGCCCAGGCTCAGAAAAAAGCACAACCACCATAGAATGTCTAAAAATTACTGTGCAGTTCCACGCCTTCAAGTACAGAGCACATCAGCATTTCTGTGTACAGCTTTAAGTGGACACAGTTTGTATTTAAAAAGACTCATGCTTTCACTTCAATCTGCTCTTTTCCTCCCCACAGACTAAATTTCTACAACATGACACATTTTTTGCTGAAAGCCTGCAGCATAATTACCAGAGCTGAAACCCCACCTTGGTCTTCAATGACGTTCCGAAGGACAAAGGTAGCGCCAAGTCCTTTCCCTCCCCTCTGGATGCAGATCCCCACAAACCGGTTGGATTTGTCACTGGCAAAGGGATCTGCAGTCGTCACAGCCAGTACACTGCCTGCCAGAAACAAAGGCATTCAAATAAACAGCCTGTCCCAGTCAGTATGCACCAAAATGTGGGAAGAGTCAGGCAAAGTGCATCTATTCAGGTGCATTTTGAAAGTATTTTTGTTTCTCAACAAAACTGCCAGAAACAGAAAAAAAAATGCTAATGTGACCTGAACTGATACAGGTTGAAGTGATACTGAAGGTTAACTGCAAACTTTCTTCACCTTTAATTTTTTGCTCTTCCCTCCCAAATTGAATATAATTAATCTAATGTGTTTTTTTTTTTAGCTCTACTGGTAAACCATATGCTCAAGTGTCAGGATTGAAAAATCATAAGGAACACATTAGGATTACTCTTTTAATGAATCAAGATGTAAATATGAGATTAAAATACAAAGCATTACGTACAGAAACACATCCTGGTTGATCTAACACACCTGAGACTTTATGTTTTATGCTATTCTACTTTCTAACACCCCACACAAAGTAAAATACAGAATTATGAAAGTTTTAGTGCTGACACTGACCAACATAGAATTCTGGGATGATGAACACTTTTCTTCTCTGTATCATATCCTTTCTTTCTATATAGTATTTAAGAGGATCTGTTCTCCCTCTGGGAGGTATAAATTCAGGGCTCAGGAACCTGTAAGAAAAGCCAAACCTTTAGGAGAAACAAAAGCATTTGCATAACCAATATGAGACAATTCCAGGTATTTGGCTTAAGAAGTGCCAGCCTTTTCAGAGGCATGAACTGCAGTCTATGAAGTCACCAATTTTATTTAATTATTGTTTTTTGTTATCTAAAAGGAATTTTTGTGGGGTTTTGATGTTGGTTTTGGGCTTTTATGTGGCTTTTTTGTTGGTTTATTTTGTTGTTCTTTTAAACAGATTTTTTTCCCAAACTGGTAATACATGTTCTCAGAGGAGCTGACTGAAAGAGGACAGTTCAGTTAGTGCTGTCACAGCTTAGAAACAGGTTATTTCATGGTTTAACTGTAATCCCCATGACAGAACACTTACTCTTTGCTGACTTTCTAATAACAGACACGGAGGAATCCATTACTGTTTTCACAAAATGATTCTACAGGACCCACTGTGCTCACTCTGGCTGCGATGGCAAGACCACGTGGCCTCAGAGCAGCTGGATGGAGGGGGACTCATTCCACTTGTACTGATGCATCTTAAAAGTCCTGGGTCTGGCCAGGAGAGAAGTGCCCAGCAGAGAGAAGGACAAGTGCAAATCCACCCTGCAAACCTTATGGGAGCTGTGGGGGCAGCAGAGGCTCTGGCTGGTGCTGCTGCCCACAGGCAGCAAACAACACCAAACCTACTCATGGTCTTCAAAGTGAGCTTTTTCGGAGGGGGCAGATGAACAGTACAGTACCACCACTCTTCTCCAAGACACAGCACTGCAGTTTGAGCCACTGGGTCATTTAAAGCAGTATAATTTGGGTTCAAAAACGATTTATGCTGGGAGGTTGTGGATGCCCCAGTCCTGGAAGTGGTCACAAACAGGCTGGATGGGACTTGGAGCAACCTGCTCTAGTGGGAGCTGTCCCTGCCCATGGCAGGGGGTGGGAATGAGATGATCTTTAGGTCCCTTCCAACCCCAACCACTCTGTGACTCCATGAAATGGGTTCAGGTGACATCAGAAACACCCAGAATGAGACATCTTATGAAGGCTACCAGAGACACCAGGTCCCTGTGACAACCAGTGATGCACGTGCTCACAGCTGGCCCCGGGGTCCAGGGCAAAGGCAGACACAGGACCTGTGTCCCTGTCACCCCGGGCTCGCTGAAGAGATACCTGTAACTAAAGAGATGCCTTTAACAGACACAATCTCCCACATTAACCCCAAACTTGCAGACGTATTGACCGCTCTACATTTTTTTTTCACGCGTCACTGCTTTCAGAAACTCCAAAAACAGTATTTTAGGGTGTTTTTGAACATATTTCAACACAAATGATTTTTTCTAGAATTTGACAAACTGTGTTGGGGTGGTTTTTTTTGTGTAACAATGCCTCGACTCTCTAAGCAAGTGCTCACACAGTGACCAGGCTGAGCACAGCCCGGGGGAGGCTGCACAAGCTCAGCAGAGCAGCGGGACACCCTCACCTCCTCTCCTCCTTCTGCGTCTTCCTGTCAATAATCACGGGCTTCGGAGGCGGCTGGAACTTCGGCGGCTTTCCATCGCTGCTCACTCGATGCCCCGACAGAGAAAAACACCCTGTAAAAAACAACACAACGTTTTAAACCCCCGTGATTTCAAGTTGAACCGCCGCCACCAAAGCAGGACACGGCACCACAACCCGCCCGCCGGGCCGGGGAGGGCAGGAGCCCCTTCCCCCGCGCTCTGTGGGGCAGGGGGGCAGGAGGAGGGCGGCGGGCACGGGGGAGGCTCGGGGTGCCCCGGGGGCGAGGGCCCGGGCGGCGCTCACGGGCGGGCAGGGCGATGGCGGCGCCCCGCAGCACCAGCCTCCCACANAATTCCTCGCTGTCAGGGCGGTGAGGCGCTGGGACAGACCGCCCGGAAAAGCTGTGTGGGTGCCCCGTCTCGGTGCTTTTCGCCGAGATTAGTTTAGAAGTTATTATATGCAAAAGTACTGTTGAAGTACTTTTAATATGTTTGTGTCAGTCAGGTTTCCTTGGCCATTAGTCTGGATTCAATTAGTGGCTACAGAGGCAGGAGGAAGGTAAATTTTAAATGCAGGTCTATAAATAACAGCCCTCTGTTTAAACTTTGCAGACATTCACTTCAAAATATCCCTGACCTCGTGAACTAATTAGATCCATCATGTTGTCTGTGATGTTCCCCCGACCCCTTTTATTGGTTGCAGATGGCTGCCCAAGCCCCAGCATTAACAAGAGTAATTTCCTACTTTGTGGTCTGGTGCTTGGTTTCTTAACTGTGCTTTAGAAGATGTTAAGGTGTGCAGAAGACGAGTCAGTTTTTCTGTGATCTGCTGGTTAACAGTGAGTTAATAAGCAGGACATAGATGAGACAGAAGAGGGCACTCTGACCCTTAAAATACAAAAAAAAATCTCCACCAGCACTGAGCACACCGCTCCTTCTCAAGTTTAATTTTTTTTTTTCTTATGTTCTTATACCTTATGTAAACATTTTTAAAAAGGTAGGATAATATTTTTCAGAGTGTGAGGAATTATCCTGTAGGGGTAATTCCAATAACTTAATGGTGATCGAGGAGATAACAAAATAGCTGTGAGGAGATGTGTGAGCTCTGACTTGGAAAACTGTAGATTTGTAGCTCACAACTGTTTTCAAAGAAGAGAATTGGATGTTTCAGTGTCAGAGAGCCACTTCTAACTCTCTGACTGACCGCTGTGGATGCAGACTAACAAAACCATTTTGACGGGCTGGAACTGCCCTGAGCTCAGGGCTTCCCAAGAGAACCTCACTTCCCTTGAAGTGCCCTACAGGGCCCAGAAACTTGCCCCTGTGTATTTCCCAATTCCTGTGTGGGTTGCTGAGGCACCCTGGCATCAAGACACTGGGCCGTGTGTTGTTGGGTCTCTTTTTTCAGGAACAGCTTTCTTGAGTTTTAAGTACAGGGGCAAGACACTCACCTTGAGTTTCTTAATTCTGTCACATCAGACAGAATGAACACATCACATCAGAGCAGGAAAAGGACTGCCTCCCTACTCTTCTTGCCTATATAACAAAATCTGTGAAAATATGATCACTTTAAAATCACTGGAATAGGGTGAGGTTCCTAAATGAAGGGCATCACTGTTCTCAGTGATATATATAACAAAGGAGGGCAACGAAAATGGTGAAGGGCCTTGGGAGAAAGCCAGATGAGCAGTGGCTGAGGACACTTGGCTTGTACAGCCTGGAGAAGAGGAGAATGAGGGGAGACCTCACTGCAGTTACAGCTTCCTGGTGAGAAGAGAGGAGAGGCAGAGAATGATCTCTTCTCTGTGATGACCAGTGACGAGACCTGGGGAATGGTCTGAAGTTGTGTCAGGGGAGGTTTAGGTTGGATGTTAGAAAAAGGTTTTTCCCCCAGAGGATGGTTGGGCACTGGAACAGGCTCCCCAGGGAAGTGGTCACAGCACCAAGCCTGACAGAGTTCAAGAAGTTTTTGGAGAATGCTCTCAGGCACACGGTAGGCCTGATGAGCCCTGAGGGTCCCTTCCAAGTCAGCTTATTCTGTGATTAAACAGACTTTGGTACTTCTCTGAATTAATTCTGACCAAGTTGAACATATTTCTAGTTCCTCTTGTCCAGTCCTGGGGAAGCTTGCTTATGGTTCCTTACTATTCAAATCCGAGTTTTTTTGGGAACAAAAGCAGGACAGGTAGAAAATAGTGCTTAGACTGATCCTCTCTAATCTATGGAAGTAGGATGTGGCCAAAATCTTCAATTAAATGTCACCCTTCATGTTAGTGTTTTTGAAGTCTCCTCCCTTATTTCAACACCCTTCTTGAGGTATTTGTTTCAAAACAGTTCAGCAGTGCTCACAGTCACGCCAAACACCCTCAGTTATCCAGCTGGACAAACTGCCACCTCCAGCCTATTTCAAACCCAAATCTCTTTTGACATCAGCATTTCAGTGTCTTCCTCCCTGTTTTGCATGCCCTTGAAGTATCCTTGCAGATATATCAATAAAATCAACAGATTCTCTCCCAGGTCAGCAGTACAACTAATCCCTCTCTGCACTTCCTTGCTAAAGATTTCACTGAACAATGGTCCTGCTCATTAGAGGAAATACAGCCAATGTTTAAGGAGGAAGGACACCTTGTGTTTTGCTCTCCTCATTCTTTGTCACTCTGAGCCATTCATTTTTGATTTCTGTGCTTTAACTCAGCTTTGTTGTAACAAAGCCTGAAGAACAGTCCTTCTCAGATCATATGCTGCATTTGGAGGGTAAGGGAGTGATGCACATTTCTGGTGTGGAGATGCCCAGCAGATTGCACCGGCCTGAGCCAACCTGCTTACCTGGATATAACCTGATCACATCCCCAGGAATGCAGTGCTTCAGTCCCTGCAGCACCAGGATCAGAGCTGTCAGTACCACCTTCCAAAACAGTCTGCATTGCAGTCTGAAATCCCAGAGATTTCCTCTGAACACCTGAAGCCACGTTGCAGCAGCCCCAACACAGCTGTCTGTGGCCTGTCAGAGGGTGTGAAGAAGGGAGTGAATTTTCATGTTGCCCAAGGGAACATGGATGTCTTTTTATAGGAAACACAGCAAAAAGTGGTAACACCTGCTGTTATTATTACTGTGTGTCTAAACAAAAAGAGATATCTGCGAGGGGCTAAGCTGCTCTGGAGATCTGGTTTGTTGTCCTTTAGGGGTTGAGAAGAGGCAGCTGAATGTCCTCATGGAGGGCCTCTCCACCTCATCTTCTAGCTAAACTGTGCCCTTTTCAGAACACCTGTCAAGCTGTTCATAGCTGCTGTAGCCCTAGCAGTGGCTGGTGGAGCAGACATGGCTCCTTTCAGACTGTCCAGAGGTATCTGCATCCTCCAGGCTCTCTTTCAAACCAGGGTCAGCAGAGACACAAGGCCATGCCTGGATTCCTCTGTGTCCTGCTTATCTCAGGTACCAAAGCAGCTCTATAAACTATTCTGGAAAGGTTTGAGTATTGTGGATTTTATTAGAACCTTTAAACAATCTGATGCCAGTTCTAGTCTTTCTGAAAGCTTCCTTTTAATGAGACATGAGTTGTTGGTTAACTTAAGGTGAGTTGACCTAGCTGAAAATAATCAGAGGAATCCCAAAATGTTGCTTAAAATGACCTCAGGTGCCAGACCCTTTTGGACAGAGCAGCTGCTCCTTAAGGTGGCCATTGAGCATCCACAATTACAATTTTCATTTTACTGTAGAGCAAGCAGAGAGGAGAGGGAGAGCTGTTCTTCAGACACAGCATCTCAGCGCTGAGCTCAGGAAAGCGATGGACTGGAAAATCTTCTGCTCTTCTGTCAAAACAGCCCTGGGCCTCGGTGGTTTTGGAGCGTGCATCCTGCTGGAGCCACACACGGTTAACCCTGCCAGGCCAGGGCATGTTCTCCCCTCTGTGCAGTGCTGGGAAAGTGGTCACATCTGCTCCTCTGAGCCTGAGCCTTCCAGAGGGCCTCTGGCAGTGGGCATGGCTTCCGTGGCACATCACTGCCGAGTTCATGCACACCTATGCTCTTCCATTTCCTTTTCCCTTTGTTGCATTCCAGCCCTGGAGGGTGAATTGTTATTGTATAACCTGTATGGGAGAAGAAAAAAGCTGTGTGCCAATGATTTCTGTCAGGGTGCAGGGGATATATGAAATGTGAACTGGTCTGTTGGTAGCTTTGTCGGTGCCTCAGTAGATACTGGCTCTGTCTTCAGAGTCAGAAGTGTCTTTAAATTTGTCTTGGAATCTGTGATGTTTTCAGATCATTGAGAATTTGAGCTGTGTGGCTTTGTATTTTTTCTTGGATATTTTGCTCTCAATTATGTCCCCATTCCTCTTGATTGTGTCCCCACTCAGAATTCAGTTTCCTGTGGTATGTGTGGCACCCTTACGGATTACGGAAGGGACAACAACACTGGCTGATCTCAGCATATATAAAATACTTGATTCTCCTAATTTTATGATTTAGTAAGAAATTTTAAAGAGGAATTATGTCTAATATGGAAGCCAATGTTGAAATTAATCCAATAATTTAGTAGTCCAATAATCTGTGTAGAAGACAAGTATATAATTAGAGGATAAAAGAGTGAGATGTTAGGAGTTTGGAGAGTTACGAAGAGCATGTGACAAATAAAGATTAAGTTCAGTTAATGATGCCAGAGCTCTTTCCCTTTGGCAGTAAATTCTTGGGTCTTCTTGAGTCCTGTATGGGTCCAGATGCCAAGGGGTGTCCTTGCCTCTGACACTTCTAGTGTGAGTGATGGAGGCTGAGTTCTGGAGCCATTTTACAGAAAGCTGCCCCAGAAACACCCTTAAACAAATAACTCATTGACTACTCCAGGCAGCACCTTCAGTACTTATCTCAAGAAATTGGCAGTCTTGTCCTTCAGAAACAGTCTGGAACACCTTGAGAACCTAAAGAGACCACTGATGTCCCCCTCCTGTTTCCTGAGATGCTAAAAAAAACCCAGTTGAAATGGATTATAAAAGAAATCCCATTGATCTTGAAAGGCAAGTGTAATCTAAAGACTGATGGGTGAACTCCCAGGTACCTTTACATTTCATAGAGTCAATATTTGTTCTTTCTCCATTTATAACCCCATTACTCTCTCTAGGTGGGCAGGAGATTTCAAGGGGGACCATTTGTTTTTCTTGATTAATGCATTAATGCTGGTGGTTTGTCATAGTGAATTGTATCTACCATCTCAACCTCCAAATGCAGGAGGAATAGCAAGTAAAAAATTTATGATCAAATTGCTCAAAGTTACGGCTTCTCATTATTTTTAACAAAACCAATCAAATTCTGTTCTTCATTACTGTGTGACTAGTGACTAACCTGAAGAGAAAATGTCTCTTATATCCTTTGTTTTGCAAAAGCCCTTTAGAAATCATAACATTATTTTCCACTGCACTGGCTCAGCTGTGTGCAGTACTATTGTGTGAAAATAGATGGGAGAGAGAAACTGCTGCTTTGTCTTAAGTCCCACTTTGCTTCCCCCTGGACTCACAGCAGGGCTTTCACCTGAGAACTAGGGTTTACAAGTTTTGAGTCTCTGCCTCTTCCACCACAGAAGCAGCAGCAGCTCTGGACACTGCCTTCCTAGACCAGCTGAAGAAGCTCTCAGCTCTCCTAGTTGTTCACAGCACCGTTTGTGGCAAACTTCTTTGGGTGAAAACCAAACTGCCTCAAATCAGACTCCTTTTAAATGGGCAAAACTGCTTTCCCTCTACTGCCAGAAGGTACATTTTACAGAAGGAGCATTAAGTGGAGATGAGCTGGTGTGCTGTGTTGGGTTAGATTCAGTGAACTGAAAAAAATTGTTTTACCTTTCACTGTGGGAAAGGAGAAGGGAATTTGGTTAGTTATGCACGTCTAAGATGAGGTTAGCAAGAAATTACCAGCAGTGTAGTAATAAATATAAGAGATTCTCCGTGGACAACAGTACCTGAGACTGAGAATGACCAGGGAAGGGCTGTGCATGAAACAGCACCCAGAGAGTAAATGCAGGACAGGGCAGAGCACGGCACCGGAGTGTTGGGCAGGGAAAGGCTGGGAGGGTGATGATGGCTTGCCAGTCTTCACAAGGGGATAGTCCAGCAAAAACTGAAAAGGTTTTGGGAGCTCTAGTTTTAAATGGGCTCTAGTCTCTTTTTGCCTCTGCTGAAGTGTTTCTGAGGCAAGATACTTGTGTTAGAAAAGCCATTTTTTTATACTTATTTTGTGTAGTTTCTGGATGCACACAACCACTAAGTTGTGCCCATGCACACACAGCTCTGCACATAACACTGCTGTCAGTCCAGGCAATGCCCAGCTTGGTGAACTCTGACATTTGAAAATCTCTTGTAAAAAAGCTGTAAAAACCTCTAAAGTTTCCTTCCTTCCTCTGCATCCTTTGTAGCTGGTCTGGTGAGTAGCATTACCGCATTAGGTATCAGTGATGTGTGAACCAGGAGCCCAGAGACAAAGGCTGCAGGCAAATTTCAATATGAGCTTTCCACAGTGGGAAGCATCTCTTGCCCTAGAAGCAAATTAACTGGAGTTCCCTGATGATAGTGTTGTGGCTACAGAGTGTGGAGATTTGACTGTCTTGGACTTCAATGCCCTTGTAAATTCCTTGGGTTGTTTTGGATGACATAGTCCAGTGCTATCTGCACTGCCCAGCACACCTGGACTTTGTCTCTGGATAGGCTCTTGGGACCACTGTGAAAAAAATACCTGGTGATATTATTGGCCTGAGTACTAAAATGCATGTGAAAGCATATGGTTACTCTTGAAACAGCCCTCTCAAATGGAAAAGATTTAAAAGAGGAAAGGAAAATGTATGTTTAAGTACATGTGAAAGGAGAACACAAACCTGTTCTTCTAGCAAATGGTAGATGTAGTCCGTTGTTGAATTTGCACTGATGCCAGTGAAATTACACTTGGGATTAATTTTCCCCATTCAGCAGAAAAGCATTTCCTCTGATTCCCTTTGATTTTTTACCAGTTTGTGATCTGTGAGCCAGAGGTTTTTTTGTGTAATTTGCTGTCTTTACAAAACCAAGGGAAATACCCTCTGCTTCAAGGCAATGATAAATCTGAGGCAAAAGTTGATCTGTCCAAGTTATGTTGGAACGAGGGAAGCCCATAAGTTTTTTTCATTGACTTCTCCAGATCAAACTGAAGCACAGTCTATGCTGAATGCTCCTGAAGGAATGGTCTGTCCTACTGATCACTGTAAATAGGTGGGAGCACAAACACAACAACCTGGCCTGTGGCAGTTCTGGAGTCAGGGGACTGCAGGATGCACTGTCATTCCTGGGCAGCCCTAATCGGGCTTGCCAGGGTAGCAGAAGGAGAAGATGCTCTAGCAGTGGCAGACAGTCTGCTCTGGGGTTATTTTTTCAGTTCTCAGCCCATGCCACAGTGTCTTCACCAAGGATATTGCAAACTCCTGAAACACTTTTGAGTCTCTTAGAATGCCTCATCTGGTTGTGGTCATGCTATCAAACTCCAAACCACGATTTCTTCCTGCCTATTGGGAATGGCCAAAGTTCCAGCCAACTCCCAAGCCATGCTCAGAAATGTTCTGGATGCCAGGTGGCCTGGATCAAAAGTGAACCAGGGACTAGTCCAAAATGTGAGTGGCAGTGCCTGTGTTCAGACCCTTATGTGGTTCAGCCTATTGGTATAGAGGTGGATTTTATGGAAAGGCCTCGTGACAATGCTTGGAAACAATCCTTTTTGTGGGAAAGGTCTCTGGCAACAAAAATGGCTTTTCCAATATAAGTTATAACAGTAATTTCTGTAAGGATGGGCTGTGTGTAGAGGATGTGTGCCCATGAGGGGCAGAAGAACCTGGGGGAATGCTGAAGGACTCTCTTTTGTCCTACATGCTACTGCCTTTGCATGCTCTCAGAGTGGAGTGCAGAGGTTTGGGATAAATGCCTATGGTATTAAGGATGAATGTTGAGATGATTTCTATTTTTTATCAAGTAGCATCATAGCATGTTACTCCCACAGGACAAGCAGAGAACTTCTAGACGAGTTAATCTGGAAAACAATTATGGTTCCTGTGGAAACCAAGGACAGTGTAAATTATTTGTGTGGGTTGGTAGTAAAACAGGAAAAACAAAAGGGAAGAACCTAGTGGAGATCCAGATTAAAAAGGGTCTGGAACCTGAAGTTACTAATGCCTACATAGCAGCAGGATTGAGACAATTCTCTCTTGGTTATCATAGGTGAGATAATAGGAAGAACATGTTGCTGCTCACATTGAACCAGCTGGGATGTCTCTGCTCTTCAAAGCCAAGACCAGCGAGGTCAGAGACAGGTATTTTCAGGTGTCAAATTCAGCCTCTCATCTGAGAAGCACTCCCAGAGAGCTATTGAATATACTACTGGAAAGATAGTAGTGAAAAATAGTAAAGCCAGTACCTACCATCATCCAATTAATGGAGAAGTCTACCCAGAAAAACTGCTAGAAGAGGACTTATGAATCTGGTCAAGTGGAGAACAGTTTCATTTTACAGGTATCAGAAGACAGTGCAGGTCCTGGAGGGCTCAGTGAACTTGTCTCTTTAAACCTTTATGTGACTTTTAGTGTAGTACAAAGATCAAGATGACTCCAAATTCCTGCAGCTCTAATAGAGTGATTGACCTGAGAACATCCTGTACCAAGGATAGCACAAGGTACCAACTAAACCCAACTGGATATGCTGATCCCAGAAAAATCACCAGGCTGCACAGTATCCTCTAACATGGAACATGGAATCATTATAATAAAGAGAATGCCAACTGAGAGAGGTTTCAATACCAGTTACTTGATGAGGCATGAGGAGAAAGTTTTTCAGCTTTGTTGTGGATCACTTTGTAGTCTCCAAATATTTTACTTGTGACATTTTCATGTTTTGGAGGATTTTGCACCACTTTGTTCTGTGTTTCCCAGTGTTTCAGTGGGATAAGTGCATCGCTTGGGGCTTTTGCTCTACACAGAATTTGGTTGAAGCACTACCCCCACTTGAAACCTGTCCCGGTATGGAGCAAAGTCCTCCAGGTTTTATATTCATTTTGTAAACTGAAGTGATTGAGTGACACAAAATGTGAGAACTTCAAAGGCTTTTCAGTTTGAATATTCTGCACAGCTGTTGTTTAGCATTGAATATGGAGAGAGAGAAGGATTTTACTTGTGAGATACTTGGTGTTGTATTGCAAAACTGCATTATGTGAAGACCTCTGCCTTCAAATTGATGAAAGCAAACAGTGCTTACTTCCATGAGTAACCCCCATCTGTTCCCATAAGACACTCTTGGGGGAAAGATTAAAAAAAAAAAGGAAACAAAGAGCTGTACTCTGCTGGGAAACTTTGCTATTTTATATTGAAGCTCTGACCACCCAGTTTACAAATATTTCTGTAGGTATAAATGCACGTATACTTTTTTATTAATTTACATTCATTTAGAAGGAATGTGGCCAAGTGGAAAGAGCTCTGGCTGGACTTAAAAAGCGTTTAATATTTTCTTATCTCTGTCAATTTCCCCTGGCTGACATTTTAAAAGTATCGACCTCAAACATATGACTGTTCTTCGTCCGTGTGTGAAGTGGCAGAATGCAACAGGGCCTTTTGGAGAGTGCTTTGAGACCTTATGGAAAAAACAGTAAGAAGTGAGTAATGTTACTAGGGTTAGAAAGAAAGACTAATCTTAGAAAAAACTAATAAATCTGCTTGTGACTGTGTAAACAAACAGGGCTTCAATCCTACATCTGGTTCTCTAGAGCAATTCCTGGTCCAGCTCTTCTACTGACCAGCCTTTGGCTGTTGATGGTTTAATCAGCAAGGAAAAGGTAATGGTGCTGGGTCAGTAAAAAATAGGAAAGCATTACCAAAAATCAGCCCTGGAAGGAAGCAAGACCAGCACAAACAGCATTAAACTGAGAATCATCCTGACTGGGTCCGTTCCTGATTACCATTTATGAACTGGGTAATATTGTGGTCACAAAACTGGATGACAAATTACTTCCTTTCTCACTGCCTCAGTTTCCCCAGTTGCAGTTGTACTTCACTATACTTTAGGAATTTGCATGCACGTTTCAGATATTACAGTTTTATGTGCAGCAGGAGAAGGAGAGGGTCTGCAAGAGAGGAGCATGGGAGGAGAGAAAAATTCACTTAAGTAACACAGTCAAAAAGGAAGACTGAGGTACAGTTGTGAAGCATCTTAGTGAGATTTCTCCGCAGTTAATCTGTGGAGGGAAAGAGAGCAACTATCATTCCTCCAAGCTAAGATGTAATGCTGGACTGCATCAGTACTGGCCTATTCTCACTTCTGGGTGGCTTCAGGGACAAGGGATCCAAGAGAATGTGTGTCATTATATGTGTTATTACCTATCCCCAGAGACGTATTCGAAGGCATGGATGGATTTTAAGGGCTGTTACTCCTAAAAGTAAAGTTCCATTTTGGTGTTGCCTTGATTAATGTTTACCCCATGAGACTGTCCATGACAGACATCCTTTATCTGTGCTGTGCTGGGACAGGTGGCCTCTTTGCCTTCCAAACACAGCTGATGTTCCCACATGCCCCAGGGAATAAAGGCATTATGAAGAAGGGCTTTAACTGAATTGTCTGTTTCTCAAAGGCAAATTTTTCTTTTTTCTTTTCTTTTCTTTTCTTTTCTTTTCTTTTCTTTTCTTTTCTTTTCTTTTCTTTTCTTTTCTTTTCTTTTCTTTTCTTTTCTTTTCTTTTCTTTTTCTTTTTCCTTGCTTTCTTCTTTCCTTCTGGAAGGCATCTGTACAGACTTACTTAAAAATAACACCCTCAGAGGCAGGACACTGATGTAAACTTCCTCGCCTTTGGTTTGACTTAATTCACAATAACCTAAAGGACTGCTCAAGCACGCTGCCCATGTTTAGCCTAAAACCCTTTGTCACCAGAAGTTTTGTTTTTTTTTTTTTTTCCTTCCCCATATACTGAGTCAGCCAAACCTAATTACCCTTTAATCAGTAAAATCAACACCTGCTAACAGGGTGGGCTCTTTTCAGCAAATAGTGCTTCCCTTTTCCAGAGGATGATAAATTTCCAGGGGTCCTATTGTTCCTTTGTCTTGCTGATAAGGAGCTTTGACTGATAATCTGGTAATGGGTATGGTTATCTCATGCCTATAAGACAGCAATGGTGAATCTTCCTCTTGGCAAGGGCAGCAGAACTAGGTGAGACAAGAATTATACAAAGATGCCAGGAGTCAAATCTCCTGGTATTTTATCTTTAAAACTTATGCTAAACCTGGAAAAATATGGGTGAGAGAGGTTTGGCAGGTGGGATTAAAGTATCAGGTGAAATAAAGATCAAGGCAGCCTGTAGAAGTTCCTGGGTTTTTTTATCTTGCTTAAGCAGCCCTCTGCAAAAAATAAAGGGGCAGAATTGTCTGCAGAGAGAAGGGGCTGGGTTGTACAGAGCCTGCTGGACCTCAGGTTGTGTCTGTGCTGTTAGGGCAGCCCAGAGCCACCACTGTCCTTGAGGAGACTCCTCTGCAGCTTCACTGGAGACCCTCAGTGTGGGAAGAGGGGTTGTGGGAAGGAGGTGCTTAGGTGCAGATCAGGCCAGAGCAGCCTCTTGTTCCCGTGGTCATGGACAGGATTTGAGCTTAAACTCCAGGTTCACCACACTGCTCTCATCCTCTGTGTGGCTGTTTGGAACTTGAGCAAGTGGCCCTATGGGCAGAAATCAAACAGGGCCACGGGACTTACAGCTCCCTTTGGGGTCTGCTTCTACTACACAGACCATCCCAGGACAGACTTCTGGTGGAAAAAATTACTCTGGTATTCGTGGCAACACCCCTGAAAATGTCTTTAACATATAATCAGGCAGCCAGTCTGATATTCATCTGAGAACAGCTGAAAATAGTTAGAAATAGTTAGAAATTTCAGAATAAGAAACACTTTACAAGTTCACTCAACTCTGGAAAAATCCCAGAGCTCTTTGTGCTGAAGTTTCTTACACTTGTTTTTAGCTCTAAAACCAATGTTTTTGGAGAGTTTCACTTAATTCCATGTGGATGAACAGGACATAGGAGTAAAAACCACTTGTGGTTTTCCTTGGCTGTTTCCACTGAAGTTATTTTGGCTGGATAGGAGGAGCTGCAGCTTTGTTCAACAGCTGTATGTGAGCCTGGCCCCATCTCCCCTTGGCAGCCCCACACAGTGCAGCTCCTTAGGTTTGACCATGTGGATACACACGCTGCTAAATAGCTGGTGCTGGCTTTGCCCATGGAATACATCCTCCTCTCTCTGCACCAACACTCAGCTTCTGCCCTAGCCTGGATATGTGGAATATATACATTATTTGCATGCAAACATATGCCTGAGCGGCAACTAAGGCTGGTGACCAAAGCCCAGGACCTCCTTCCTGTGCCCAGAGACAACAGAGTCCACCCATCTGTCTGTGTCCCCAGTTCTCAGCTCTTTCAAGTTAACATGACTGGCTTGGTGCTGCCAGGATATGGATGAAAATCCGATAGGATCTAATAGTGGATGTGCTTCCAGGTGAGCTGGAGCCTTCCTTTAACTCTGCAGGGTGAGCAGTGCTCAGTGAGCGTCTAGGGCTGTGCTAGTTGGAGGTTAAAGTGATTGCTGTGGAAGGAGCCAGGGCTCCTGGGTCTCAAGGCCAGGTTGGATGGGGCTTGGAGCAATCTGGTCTGGTGGAAGGTGTCCCTGTCTGTGGCAGGGAGGCTGGAGTTAGATGATCTGTAAAGTCCCTTCCAACCAAACCATTCCACGATTCGATGAAAACCACAGGTCTGGATCTGCTGAAAAACCCTCTGTTGATTTTGACGGAGGGTGGAGTGATCCAGTGGGTTAGAGGGAGCCTGGCATGGCTTTCTGCTGTCAAAAGAAAGGAGGGGTTTGGATATGTGGCTGATACCAGTCCTAGTTGTGCAATGAGATCCAGGAGGGTTTGATCCTTGGGCCTGTGCAGTCTCCTCCACTGTAGGATCACTCTCAACAGGGGACACAGAATTTTCCTGTCATAGTCTGGCAGGACACTGCTGCTCACACTAATTTCAGCAGCAGCTACAAATACCCGTCATACCAGAAATCCATGTGAATTCAGGTGCTTTGTTTTGGGCACTCTCTTTTGGAAACTCTGCTCATCCTTCTGTCTGTCTGCACCAGGGAGACAAGAGCCCTGCATATCTAATCCAACAATAGCTGGGCTCCTCCAGCCCAGCCCCCGGGGCACCTCTTTCCCCCACTGCCCCCCAGCAGCCCGCAGTGCCACAGCTGGACAGCTGCGCTCCAACAGTCTGCAGCAGATTTGGGCAAAGAGGTGGCTTTTAGGACCCTGGGAACTCCGCCAGGGCTCAGGTAGGTCTGTCTCATTCGTCAGCCGGGATGCATTCACTCCCAGGGATGTGTGTGTGTGTGTGTGTGTGTGTGCCGAGAGCTTTTCCTTCCCCCCGCTGGCTGCGAGCCTTCCGAGCAGTGGGACTAACGCTGTTCTCCGCGCAATGAGGAGCGCTGGGCAGGGGCAGAAACCGCTTTCCTTCCCTCTGCAAGAAAGCAAGCCGTGAGGACACCTAAGGATGTGCTGCCCGGATGTGTCTCCCACCTCCACCTTCCTCCTAGGACTCATCTGCTTGACAGCTTTCAGCAACTTTGCCAAGACTTCTGCAGACTTCTCAGGTAGGGAGAATCGCTGATCCTTTCTCGTGTGCTGCTCATGCATGGGGGCTCTTATTCCAGCGCTCAGGAGCAGCTCAGGGAAAAGGGGATGTGAGCAGATCTGGGATAGTAATGTGGGGAGTAAGTACAATCTTTTAAAAATAAACTGAAGCGTCTTCTGTAAGAGCATTTTGAGTTTCTTAAAAGCCTTTCTCAATAATTAGCAAAACTATTTCAAAAGAGTTAGTCTGACTAACTTTGGGAACAAGAAAAAGAATAGTGTTAACTTGTGTAAGTTTGCAGCAGGAATGGTATTAGCCTGTGTAAGTTTTTAGCAGGTGTTGTGCTGTGTTTCTCATAGGAGTGAAAAGAGGTGGATTAGGACACTGGGACTGTTTAGGATGTAAATTGAAGCTAACATAGCAAGTCTAAATTATTTTGTAGTGGGCCAGATTCCCGCCTCTTAATATACAGCTCCTGATTGTTGCAAAAGCTCCCTGAGCTGAGATAAAGGAGGTGCATACAGAACAAATTATATTCTGAGCCTGTGTTTTCTTAAACTGCAAAAAAAAAGGGTCTCATTTATTAATATTTTCTAAATCTAAAAATGTTGATAGCACTTGTTTTGAGTCATACCCAGCAGGTAAATACTCAGCACTTTGAAAGCCTGGAGTCCCATGTAAGTTTTATAACTCTTTAGCTGCATTAGTCACTTTAAAATTATGTTTCTGCTGTTCTTTCTGGACTTGCATGTGGATCGGAGAAAACATAACAGATTTCTTTTTGCAGCTTCAGCAGGGCTGATCAGTTTGCTCGGGAGTGCCCAGCGAGGGCCACTTTTCTTTTAGGATATTGGTTCTAATTTTGGGTCTAAGTGTGAAGAACTAGCCTGGCATACTCTTTAGGGGTATTTTGCAAAACTCTTGTAGTGGATAAGAGCTGCCAATTATAGTTTGCTGAAGAAAAAGTGTCATTTGCAAGGGTAGAACCTCACTGGACTTGGGTTTCAACACATCCCAGCCCTGCTGCTCACTGCCTGGGAGTGCATCTGTATGCTGTGAGAAATTTGTGTTAGAAAGGAGGAGCTTTGTGGTGGAGGGTGGGGGAAAGAATATATACAGTAGCTGGAAGTCTCAATGTGAATTGAAGGGGGCCGGCTTGCCTGTGATTCAGTCTCTTTTAGGGGCACATCAGTCCTGGGGGCTCCCATTCAAGGCAGGTCTGCCTCTGAATGGAAAGGACTGAGGCATTTCCCTGTTTCTAGTGTGCTTTTATCCTTTTCTTGGCACTGAGCTTTCTCTATGCTCCTGCTTGCAAGCAAGTTGATGCAGAAGGGGTGCATGGAGTGGGCATGATGGTAGCAAGAGCTGCAATGGGGAAAAAAGTTGTCTTTCTGAAAGGTAGATAAAGTTTTCCCAGCCAGGCCAAATTGCCAAGTGTTAAAATGTGTACAGGTGTCCCAGGGCAAAGGTGCTTTACATTGTGTTTGTACAACATAGCTGGAACAGTGGAAGGAAATTTGATAGGCTTCAGTGGTGCTGGCAGGGGCAGCAGATGCTGTTCATTTAAAAAATGGATAAGAAAGTTGCTGATAACAAAATAATGTTTTCTGTAGCATCCAGCTGAACTGTCATGCTTTGGGAGGAGTGGCTTATATCCCTTGCAATGTGTGTGACAAGGCTGTACTCTGAAGCAGGGTCTGTAATCCCAACAGCACAGCCTCCCATGAGTTTCCATAACTGTTGAAACCTTCTGCCAGGTCCAACCTATGTTTTCTGATAGCAGGCTTGGCACATGTCCCCAGCCTTGTTGGACTGACTGTACCTTGCAGGACAGGAAACATGATTTGCTGCAGGAAAGGGCTGTACCCAGTGTGTAGCAGCTCAAATATAGTTTTGTAAGCTCAGGAGCTGAGTAACCACAAGATGAAAGGGGGTAGGAAAAGGTACAGAATTTCCCAAATCACACTTTATGCTTTCCCAGCACATATTGCACTGACCCCATTCACCTCCCTCCAATGCTTGAGGGCTTGCACCATGTGCCTCTCTGAAGGAGCAGCAGCCCAGGTAACTCTTCCTATCTGATGGAGCATCTTGTTTGTCACTGTCAGCCCTAAAAGTGAATGGTCAGCTGACTTAAGGAATAGAAGGGGGGCAACCTTCTAGCATTATTTGACTGTAATTGTTTCTAGCCAGTTATTCACTTTTCTATACTTCATCATGTTCTGAATTCTTCTCTGGCATGACTGAAATTGAGCAGGTGAGAATCTTTGGGGAAGACTTACAGCTTTACTGTATGCCATCCCACCTAGAGATGATGCATCCAAGACATCAATTGTCTGCACCCCAGGATGATGAGTGGATTTGTATTGGGTATTACTGCTGGGGAATGTAAGGCTTGCTGTGATCCCACAGAGGTTTCTGCAGCAGTTGGTGCTGCAGGGAGATGCCACAGCTCTTTGGGATGTAAAGGCTTTTCCAGCTTGCAAATGAATAGTAGTACTGTCCAGAAACACCATCTGATACTCTTTGGGGAAGAATGGGGGTTAAAAGTCAGTCCTGTAGACTTGTTAAGCAGCAAAACCTCTCTGGCTTTGAGCATTACCAAGGAGGTGTTCCTGTTTGAAATGGCTGTATGGTGGTGGCCAGAGTGCATGGATCCAGCCCTGGAAGGAAAGCCAGAGACAACCAGTCTTGAGCTCTAAGCAGATCATAAGTCAGCAGCACTGACCTGTCTCTCATGTTGCAGCTCAGCAATAGGGCTAAATAAAAGACTTACCAAGAACTTCACACCCAACCACATCCCACTGCTCCCAGTACTCTCCCACTGACTGGGTCTTCAAGGGATGTGTTTGTCAGCTGCAGGAAGATCTCATTTTTATGTAGGTCATGGCAAGGCACACCCTGAGAAGGTGCCTGGAGATGTGGTTAACTGAGTCTCAGCTCTCACAAGAGAGCACAAGCAGGGCTGGTGGGGATTTCTAACCCCTGAGCACACAGTCTCAACTGGGGCTCCATCCCTCCTGTTTGAACAGCTCCAACGCCACAACGTGAACATGAGCAGTGCATGTCCTGCTGGGGACTAGTGCAATCTGAGATGTAAGAATTCAAATTCCTTTTAAGTGAAGTATTTGAACTATGTGAAGAGTTTTGAAGTTGTTTTCTTTAATAGTTTTTTAAACATTGATGTTTGCAGCAGGGTGTGGGGGTAGGAAGCAGATCCTGACGGAGAGAGTGGAGTTATCAGGCACTTTGCAACCACTTCTTAAGAAGACCTAGACTTTTTCTCTGTGGCTGCTTATAGAATGGACTCTTGGTTTAATCTCTTTCTGTGATCTGTTTTTGTGCTCAGGACTGTTTGAAGGTTTAGAACCTGCTGTCTTGATCTGTCACTTACACCTTATGTTCAAGGTGATACTTGAGGACTGTGATGAGGTGTGGGTAAGAATCTGATCTTTTGAATCTCTATACATTAACCATAAACCTCCAGTCCTAAACTCAGTAGCGGCAATGAATTCTCCAAAATCCTTGCTGTTTCATAAAACTTCACCTTTGTTTTAGGCCCTTTCTAATTTTAGTGACAGTCCAAGACAGAGCAATGCCCATGCCCTGCCAGGGGAAGCTATGCCACAGCTCCTCTGGGAGCTCTGGGAGGCAGTGATCCATGTGCAGTACACAGGCTTTGCTCCTCAGAGGAACAAGGTTAATGAAAAGGGGCCAAAAGTAGGCTTTGGTGCTAACTTTAAATGCAGGCATTGGAAGCTTAATCAGCAGCTATTGCTCATATCCTGTGTGCTCTCTCTGCTCAGCCACCAAGTTCCTGTCTCCAAAGCAAAATCATGCAAACACATGTTGAATTTTGCTCTGCCCACTGCTGCCAAGATGACCATTTAACTTCCAGCTGCATACCTGAAAGGAATTAAACTTATGTTGTTATCATGCCGTGCTCCAATTCTCTTCAAGGATTTTCCCATTCGTTAGCTGATTTCAGGCACATGTGGCCAAAGGGTAGTGGCATCAGATCTATGTGATTGCCACGAGTTTCATGTTAATGGAGACAGGTCCCTCCACTACTGCAGAAAGGGTAGCATTAACAGACATCAATGAATCCACTGCAAGGACTTAAGCCAAAAATGGAGTATTCTAGGCATGGAAACAGCCTTTTCTGACACAGGAGAACCCAGCTGAAAGAAGAACCAGCCCCGGTAGTGCTGCTCCCCTTGGGCCTGTTTTAATGTTTATGTTCTTTGCATTTGATTTTGGCACAAGCTGGATGTGAGCAGCACTCTGTTTAAGGGAGCTGATCTGGCATTGAGCCTGATGAATGCTGATAACTCCCATCCACACCCTGCAGGTGAGCCCTGGGTAGCTTTTGGAACCTCTCCCTGGAGGCCCATCATTATTTTGAAAGCACAAAGTTGTTTTTTTTTTCTTCTTTTTTTTTTCTTTTCTTTTTTTTTTGTTATTGTTGGTGGTGGTTGGTTTTTTTTTTTCCTTTTCCCCAAGAATATCAGGTTTCAAGTGAAAGCTGCTTTTGCCACTTCCCTGCTAATTGGCTTAGTGTGTTTGTTTGAGTGATGAGGGCTGGAATTGGGGAGGGGAAATGCACTTCTCCCTGATTGCATTTAATCAGTCCATAATAAAAGCAATTTGTTTGACAACTCCATTCACCAAATTATCACCAAAATCTACATGCTAACAGCTTCTGAATGCCTAATAGCCCTGAATGGGTCCACGGTGTCAAGGGGTATCCAGGATTTCCATCTGTTGAAGGTTTCAGGCTGTAAAAGAGTGCATTTTCAAGAGAAAGGTGGATACACCACCACCCTGGAAAAGAAATTGTAGCTCAGTAATGAGAGTGGAGTTTTTGACCCCAGGGGCAAACAGACATGCTTTAGACTGGTTAAAGACTGGGCCAAATCCAGGCCACCTCCATACCTTGTCTTGGGGAAGGGCTGAGTGATGAGGTAGGATGGACCTCAGGTTGCTGCTTGAAGAGGTCCCTGCCCCAGGCCATCTTTTCCTTCTCAGCTGGGGGCTGTAGGTGCTTTCCCCATCCATCACAGCTGCCTGGGCTGCAGTTTGGCTTACTGAGGGCAAACTGCTTGTGCTGGGATCGAGAAATTCTCCTTTGCAGAGCTGACAAAATCCAAAACGTCATCAGAGGTGGTTTAAAAGCACTTGTCCTCTTCTGATAACGTTCTGGAGATGTGGCTGCACGGGATGGGAACTGAAGGGGGTGGCTGTGTCTGGGAGCCATGGCTGAAGGGCTCTCACAGGGGGAAGCTGCAACTGGGGTTTGTGTCACATATGTCTGTTTGCCAGTGGAAAAGAGTCTGAAGACCTCTGAGAGCCGGGAGGTGTTGGAGGAGAAAATCAGTAGGAGTTTGGGTGAGTATCAAGTGCCAGATCTTCTGCTCTTGGGAGAGCAGGGGAAGGATCAGCACCAAGGCTGGGCCTATTTTGGTGCCTGAGAGAGTTGTTCTGGTTTTACAGTGGGGATGCAGCTTTATGGTGTCAACAAAACCATGTTAACCAAGACCAAATACCATGTTAAGCAAAGATACAGGTTTCTGTCCACCTCTGTCTGGAGGTATGCTCCAGAAAACACTGTGGATTTCCCAACACTTGTGATGAAAATGCTGTAAGGGAGGACTCTGTGCCTGCTGACAGTAAAAATATTCAGCATTTACTTTTACTGACAGCTGAGGGGACAAAATTGAGCTTCATGATGACAAACACGTGTTTCCAATTCCTTGTGTTTGTGGTCCAGGGCAGTCACCAGGGGCACTGCTGTTACTGCTGCAAAAAACCAGCTGCTGCTTGGTGTTTGTGGAACCAGGGAAAGGAGACACAGTCTGGGAGGGATGGATGGGGCTGCTGTGGGTGCCAGGATGTCTCATGAGGGGTCTGTGTGAAACCTCATGTAGGCAATGACTTTGAGTTCAAGAGCCATATGTGTGCTTCTGGCTCCTGTCACATGGAAATCCACTGGTTTAGCCATCACAGCTGCCAGCAAGAGCCAAGGGACCTCAGGGATCCCAACATCTGTGTGGTGACTGGAAATATTTATATTCTATCTACTAACTGCAGGGGCCCAGAAAATGATGAAGACTTTTGTTAGTACCAGGAACACTTTATTTAATTAGTAGTATTAACAAAAAAAAGGAAAAAAAATCTACCGTGGTAATTTTAATAACTTCAAAGTATCACAATATCTCACTAGATGCACAAATAATTTGAGGAAATCGTCCTTGCAGCATTCTTCCTATGTCTGTGTGTTATCAGGGATACAAATGCTGCAGAATTTAAGAAAGCAACTATTTATATCCTCAGGTAAAAATTTTCCCTGACTTAAGGCACTGTGAAAGCAGATTTTATATGTCACATACAGTTTGGTCAATTAAAAAAAAAAAAGGTGAGAATTTTGATGTATGCTCTTTTCACCTGAGATACTTAAAAGCTAAACTCACAGTTTAATCTGGGGGGTTGGGAGAATAAGCTTAGTCTCTGCAGGAGGAGAAAAACTATGTATTTACACTTGCCACTTGTGCTGAACCTTTTGTTGATGCTAATTTAAACAGGGCCTGATCTCCCAAAGTGCTTGGTGTTCAGAGCTGAAGATTGGCCTGTTTAGGTGGGCATGCAGTGATTTAGTTGGCCAACACCAGGCTGTTTACATGTCTTATTTGAGACTGGCTGCTGTATGCTTGGCATGTTTGTGCAGGTATAGATTGAATTTTCTGTTTTCTGTTCCAAAATAGCAATTCCAATCCCTGGGTGGAGGGATGACCATTTAAAGCAGCTATCCATTTTGTTTTGGTTTCTTTGTGCTCTTGTAATTTTTTTATACAGATACCCAAGACCTTCACAGATTGTGTCCCTTGAAAGGTGTGTGACTGCCTGCAGGAACAGACCCAATGCGCTCCTCAAAGTGTTTGAGAGGATTTTGGTCAGGTTGGTTTGGTACAATACTACAAGGCTCCTTGTGTCCTTCCCAGTGCTGTGCCTCACTGATCCAGCATTGCTGTTGTCTGGGATTTTTGTCCTCTTTCCAAAAGACAGCCACAGGCCAAAATCTGCTCAGCTGTGAGGCAGCTTTGCTGACTTGCCAAGAGCTGTGCAGAACGAACAGAAGTACAGAAGTTAATCCCAGCTCATCTTCTTGCATATTAAAACTAGTAATAATAATTTAGATCATGTTTAAGAGAGCTGCTTGGGTTACCTGTTATTATTATTTATTTACTTAGCTGCTCCTTTTGCCAGAGGATGGATGGTGAGTTGTGACTCTCTCAGCCTGGGTTTGGGCTAATCCAAATGTGCCTGGCTCAGCTCACTGACTGAGGGTATGAACTCATTTGTAGTAATTAAAACGATGAATGTCTCCTCTTTCAGCCTGTGCAGTGCCTGGCTGCCTGGAGCCCAGTGTATGTCTTCTCACATCAGAGAGACAATGATGAGTTGGTAGTTCTGGGTTGCACAGGAAAATAAATCTTGGCTGAGTCTTTTCAGATATCTCTGTGCTCTTGAACTGTGTTGGTAGATGCTGTGGTGTCAGTGTTGATGGAGATCCTTTGAGGCTTGCTGTTCAGTAATCCCTCTTGGATCTGTCTGGATCCTTGCATGAAGATGGAGCAGTGTGTGTGTGACCTGCAGTTTGGGCAAACCCTCTGAGTGCTCAGGTGGCAGAAGTGTGTTTGAATGAACAGAGGGATGTAGGTGCTGCTGTGCTGCTGAAGAATTTGCAGTAGATGTTGTCCAAGCACTTTGGTTGTGCTGGGCACAGGAGCTCACATCCAGCTGTTGGCAAAGTATCCCACATCCTTAACAAGGATGAAGAAAGATTTTAAAAATATATTTCCTTTTTTAAATGTTACATTTAGACAAGAAGGCCTAGAGACCCAGAGAAGATTTGTTATCCATTTACAATCCAAAAACTTCCCTGTGTACTTTTGTGCACCAACTTTTGACCTGATATCAATACACTGTTTGCCAGGAGAGAGATTTTTCACTTCTCCAACAGCCCATAAAAGAATCAGAATCCTCAGGGTGTGAGAGGGAGCTGACTTCAGGTGAGATACACAGAATCCTTGACAAACTGGGTACCTGATGATGCTGCTTGTCAAGAAGGGGCCATTCAGACCACCTACTCTGAGACCCCCTGTGTGCTTGTGTTATTCTATTTTCATCTGCTATCAGATGCCTGTGGTTTTGCTGCTGTGATATTATCAACATGTGTTATATCAGCCTCAAGGGTTTAAAGTGGGCTTTTACTCCCACTAGTAAATATGAAAACAAACACAGCAGTGTGGGGATTTTCTGCTAATGTTTCCTCTGTGATTTCTGCATCAAACTGTGGGCTGGTGTTGATATTAAGGATGCTGTACAGCAGGTGCAATTCCTGACATTAATTTCCCATGTTTGCCATATTTTGCAAAGGCTTTTGGCTCACGTTTTTCCTAAAAGTTGTGTTGGGCCAAGACTGCAGACACTTAGTGCAATTAAAGTGATAAGTGGTAACTTGAGCTCCTATGGCTGAGTTGTGGATTATTGTTTTGGGCCTCAGTCTTTTGGAAATCTCTTCCCTCTGTGGGGCCTGTGCAGTGCTGCTGTGGCCCTGGCTGTGCCCATAGGATGCTAAGGGACAAAATTCTGCAGTTTGGTTTTGAAAAAGTTTATCTATTCCAATAACAGTATCATTACTCAAATCAAACATTCAGAAGTTAAGAAATGTTAAAAATTAAGGTAATTTTAACTACTTGAGTCCAGCCCTTTGGGTGTTTACATTACTCTTTAATGATAACATTCTTTTTCTCTACTTCCTTGGGATTCCTATGTTGTCCAGGGCACAAAACAGTGGCCTTAAAATAGTTTTCTTCATTCTACCATTCTTTATGGCCCTGGGGACTTATTTCCTGTATGTTTAATGGTATCTAAATCCTATTATGTTATTTAAACCCTATTCCACTTGTTGTGAGAGATGTACTTACAGGGATGTAGTTACCCTTCTGGAAAGAGTGTGGAATGTTACCTGTATTGCACAGATAAGGATCCAAGGCAGAGAGATTGGCATCAGGAGGATTGGCATCACCAGTATTTCAGAGATTCAGTATCTACCTTTTTCTCCAGGAGCAGCCCCTTATCTATTTATTCACTTAAGATGTAATAAGCAGGAAGAAATGTGTGGTACTCAGTACACAGTTACTTCTCCAATATTATAATATCTGTGTGCAAATAGACTGCACAGGTTGAAATGAACATTTCAGTTGCAGAGTCAAGTGCAACTTGCAAGTGCAACTGAGTGTTGTGGGATAACACCTGTAGGCAGCCAAGCACTACCCAGCTGCTTGCTTGCCTCCACTTCCTACCTCCAAGTAAGGCAGGGGAAGAGGGAAGGAAGAGTATAAGCAAGAAAACTCATTGAATGACATAAAAATAGGGAGAGAGAAGTGGAAGAAATAAAAAAGAAAGCAAAATAAGTGATGCAAAGGCAATAATCCTCTGCCTCCCACAGGCAGACTGATGGTCAGTCAGTTCTCAAGCTGACTTATCCCACTACATTCTGTTTTATTGCTGAACATGACACTGTAGGGCATGGGATATCTCTTTGTTTGGCTGGGGTCACCTGCTGGCTGTATCCCTCCCAAAATCTTGTGCACCCTACAAGCTATTACCTGGGAGGGCAGAGTGAGGGACAAACAAAGTGCTGATGCAGTGCAAAAGCTGTTTTTTGCAATGCAAATAGCTGTTTTAGCTATTGCTATTTCAGCAATAGCTAAAACATTAATATATTATCAGTACTGTTTTGGTTGTGGATTCAAAGCACAGCCCTATACAAGCTACACAAAAAAATTAACTCTGTCACAGCCAGACACAGTACACTAAGGAAAGGGCAACATTACACCTGTATTTTATGTGTAATGTGAGCTAGAGGTTGATATAATAGGAAACCTTCAGCTGGAAGATATGATCTGAGCCATAAAATGCAGTTGTGAGAAGGGTCTTGTTTTGCATAGTTTTTGTTGTGGTTTCCTCTTTTTTATTTTTTTTTTTCCTACAGCAGTCATGCTTTGAGGCTTACTTTATTTGGGATGAGATAAGAGCTCTTAAAATTGAGTTACAAATTTGAGATCAGTCCTTGAAACACATTCTGAAAGATCTTTTAAAATGACTTTTGAAGACATTTCCCGCTTCAAATTTTTTTTGCTTGCTTCTGTTCCTCCATGAAAGAAGAAAAAAAGAAGTATGTGTGTCTATTCAAAGGCACACTTAAAGATCCTGCAGTGCAAGTGATATTGCTAAAAATAGATCCTCTGGCATTTTTTCAGTTTATTTCTCTCTGGATTTTTATTGTGTGGGTAACCCCTTGGAAACCAAGGTTGTTGATCTGACTGTTTCCAAAGCACGTCTGTCTCTTCATGTATCTTTTGTACAGGGGCCACTGCTGTTATGTTAACACTCTTTGCTTCCTGGTTTATGTGCTCCTCTGAATTCCAGCTCAAAGAGGTTAAAGCCTTATAAAAGTGAGTGTGGTGAGGAAGTGGCCCCGCAGTTGCTGCAGGAGCACGCACATCTGTGACCCACGCTGTGCTCACATGTTAGTTTATTGTTGGCCTCACAATAAAGGATAGTGCTGGGGTTTTGTTCAGCTAAACAACTTTGATGGAATGAATTGTATAGGAAAAAAGAATAGATGAAGCCTGGCTGTTATTTGCCATAATGTTCTTTGTTTTAGCTGCAATGTGGGGGATGCAGAACTCCCAGAAGAGGACGGCCTCTATAGCAGCCAAGGGGAGCTGATGGATTGGAGAGGGATGCAGAGAGATGTTCAAGAAGGGGTGAAAAATTTTTATGATTTGGTTTGCTTGTCTTTAGCTGACGGCCCCAGGCTTTCACTCTGGCTTTACTACAGGAGCAGAGGCTCTGCTGTACCTGTAAGTTGCACTATAAATGTGTTTGGTGCCATTTGCCCTGGGTTTGGAACAGAGTTAATGTGCACAGACAGTAGGTAGTGCATTTGGCAGTGGTACAGCCGAGTGGCTGGATTGTAAAGGTCTATCAGCAGCTGCAGGAAACTGAATCCTTGGTGTCAGACAATCCATTTTTCTTGCTAGATAAATGAAAATCTCTTTATCTCTCTTTTCATAAACATTGTCCATATAATTGGAGGGCAAGGTTCAAGTTCAAACTGATAATATTATTTTGCTTCCCTAAGCTGTGTGACAATGGTCCCCTTGGCAAATTAAGCCACGGATCTCCTTTTGCCGTAATGGGAACCAATCTCATTAGAAACAGAGCTGGATTAGTGATGAGTCCAACCTCCCATACAGATACTCATTCTGACCCCAGCAAGCCTGAAGTGCCTTTTGTTCACTCAGCCTCCTCTGCATTTTCCCAGCGCTCCTACATCTGTGTGATGGAGCTGGGGGTGATTATTTCTCCTCAAGCAAAGCCTGCTGAGGGGTGAAAAACAGGCTGACTGGTCAGTGTGGTATCACAATAGGAATGATAAGGTGTTTTAAAAATGTTTATCTTGATTTAAGTCATTGGAGTACAAGACCGATTAAGTTGCCTGTTACAGGGCATTGAAGATTAAGGGCCAGTTGTCACTGCTTTGACCAGAAAGGAAGATGATCCTTTTCTGCCTCTCAGCACTGCTGTCATCTATGGGTCAGAAAATCTGAATCTATTCACACCAACCTCCCCAACATATGAACCCAGGAAACTCTTTTTTTGGGGACAAAGAAACACAAACCTTTTCACCTGTGACCTGTGTTTGTTCTGTCTGTCCTTCTTCATGCCAGTTTTGGCTCCTGAGGGATTGTTTGCAGCCATGTCCTTATCAGGCAGGTGGGACTGAGGGTCCTGAGCTGGCTCTGTGGACACCAGTGCCAGCAAGAGAGCAGCATGGCTGTGCCTACAGCAGGCTCCTGGGCAGATGTTGTGGCTCAGCAGTGCTGAGCTGTGGAGATGCTAACTCTGGATCCACTCTGTCTGTCTGTCTATCTATCTATGTATTTATCTATGGATCTATCTATCTGTCTATCTATCTGTATTATCAGCAATTTTTCCTCTTGCTGAGAGTCCTTAGCTCTGGGAGATTAGAGGTGCAGCCCTGGCTGATTCCAGCTGCTCCCATGAGATGGAGCCTTGCTAAGGATGCTAAGAGGGGTGAATCCCAATGCTTCCTGGGTAAAAAGCCATTTTATGATCCTTAAGGAAATCCTTGCGCCCTTGCATCTCTTCTATGTCCTTCTCTTGCGCTTCTCTGATCTTGGAGGTATTGCCAGGAGCTTGACTCTTGGATGGAAGTTTGTGCTTGAAGCAATCTGGCAGGGAGGGCAGACTGTGGGTGTGGTATTTGAATGGCACTAATGGAAAAATGAGCCTGGTCTGTTATTGTAGTAGCTAGTTGCTATTGATTAGCCTGAGGGGTGATGCTGAAGTGGTGGGGGGTCCTGACTTGGTGAGTAATTCACTAAAAATCAGTGGGGCTATTCACATGAGGGAAAGTTGGCTTCTCTATATGCCCACTCCTGATGGGTACAAAGTGTTGGGTTTTTTTTAATTTTTATTAAATGTGATTATCAAGAACAAGGGTTAACCAGGGTAACTAGCACTGCTAAGTCTGTGTCTCACCAGCCTGACTGCAAATGGGCAGCCAAAGAAACAGATCTGTTTTCTTTTCTTGTCACATTTCTGGATATATTTTAAGGTTTCGCAGAAAGATCAGAACAATGAAACATTCTTTGACAACAGCAATCTCTTTTCTTCATGGTGCAGGCTGAGGAAGCATTCAGACTCTTTCCTTCTGGGATTGCTCATTTCCTCTTTATTTTTTTTTTTTGTCTCCTGAAATAAAAACAATACTCTCCCAAAAGCACAACTTCTGCAGTGTTCTGGCAGAGCCAGCCTCTGTCACTCCATCAGGCAGGCATCAGATTGTTTTCTGTTTTCCCCCTCTAAGCTGCAACTCAGGGAAAACAAATCACAGCAGAAAAAAAAGCCAAAAACAAAAAACCACCAAAACCAAAACAAAAAACCCCAAATCCCATTTTCATACATTGTTTTAATGCTGTCAAAAATAGTATTTAATGCCCACCCTGAATTTCTCTCAGTCTTTTTGCCAAAGTTTCCATCCTTTATGTGCACAGATGGGAATGAGGCATGTGGGAAAGAAATCATATGCAGTTAAAGAAATACCATCAAGTCAGTTTGAGCCACAATCCTTGGGTGTCCTGAAGTCTGAGGCTGTAGCCCCAAGCCTGATTCAACTGTGAGCGGAGCCTGTGATTAAAAAGACTGTCACAAAACTCCTGTCCCTGCCTACACAGCCCTGAAACTCACTGTGAGAGCTGGAGTTCTGTGGGACTCTGTCTCTTTTCATGCCTGTCCCTTTTCATTACATGATTCCTGATTGTCTCCATATGTCTTTTGCTGTAGCTTGAGTCATTGCTGGTTTTCTTGGAGCCCAGATTCCACAGTTACCTGAATTGTGGTGACTTCTAAATAGTTTGGGGGCTGAGAAGTTGAAGGATGTGTGTACTCCCCCAGGAATAGTGCTGGCTATCTAAGGCAGACTTTCTGATACAGAAAGGTCTCCCAAAGTAGACAGATAACTCTGAGCAGATGGCTAGATAGATAGATAGTCCTGTCTGTCTTCTGCTTTCGACTGAGTGATCTTGTCTGTGACTAGTTTGATAAAGTTTCTCCTGGAAAGGATGCCTTTCTTTGCACTGCTGCAGTCCCAAACGTTGGAGAAGGCTCAAAAGCAGCCTTCAGAGGCTTGAATCTCCACATGTGTGAGGTTTGCTTGCAATGCTTCTGATAAGACACGGCTGCAGCAAGTGTTGGCAGCCTCTAAGACTGATGGTGGCTGTCTGCCTGTACCAGGCACACGTGGCTGGTGGGAGCATTGTCTTTGTCAGCTTGACCTGATGATGGACTGTGTTACCTTTTCTATTGTCCCCAGGCCTTTCTAGTGGAGGTGGTAGAGAATTTAACACTTGTACTACTTTTTTTCACCACTGCAGTTGTGGTCCACCTTCTTCTGCTCCCCAGTGCAGTATCAGAATTATCTTGGTCCAAACTTTATTTTTGTCTTATTAAGGACCAAATCAGCTTGACCCACCTTGATCCCCAGGGGAGACCTTGTCACAGCCTTTCAGTACTGGAAGGGGACTTAAAGACAGAGAGAGACTTTTCGCCAAGGCCTGCAGTGACAGGACAAGAGGTAATGGCTTTAATCTGAAATATTTAGACTAGGCATAAGAGAGAATATTTTTATGATCATTGTAGTGAGACGTTGGAACAGGTTGCCCAGAGAAGCTGTGGGTGCCCCATCTCTGTTCAAGATTATGTTGGAGAGGGCTTTAGGCAACCTGATCTGGTGAAAAATGTTTGGGGGAGTTTGACTAGGTGATCTTTGAAGATCCCTTTGAACCCCATCTATGCTGTGATTCTAAGATTTCAGAATTCTTTTTAAACTCAGACTTGTACTTTTCTGTTGGATGAAAACAACTTTTCTTCTGTAGGGTTAGAGAGGGCTGCAGGATGCTCTTAGTACCCTGAGTGAGAAGGTATTACCCTTGTATCCATGCCTGTTGGATGTGGAATTACTTTATAAAGCCCTCCTCAGCCTTGTCGGTGTTGGTGGATTAGTGCAGAGCTGCATTTCTGTGCCTGCTGGCCAAAGCAGCCCAAGCTAGAGAATGCTGCATGGGGAGGGAGGCTGGCCAGATGCCTGGTCCCTTGTTTCAGGGCCTTTCTGGCCCATTTCCTGGTATAGTTTTCTGAAGAACATCAGAGCTGCCTCCGTCCCAGCTGTATGTCATCGGCATTATGGCAGCACTGATGTATGGGGAGAGAGATCAGGCATTTTCCTGAACGCTTGGCCTGGTGGTGGTGGAGCAACAGTGAGGTCAACACCTTCTTCTGCTCTGAAGAAGTGGCTATCAAGGGGCAATCACTTCATTTAGGGTTTTTCCCACTGGTGACAATGAGCCTGATTTGCATTGTGGAGAAACTGACATGTAGATGATGTCTTAATGCGGGCTAGGTCCGGGGGGTCAGTCAGAGCTCCTGTTGCCGTGGATGTTCCTGGATAGCCGGTCCCGGGAGGGACTGCTCGTCCTGGAGATCTCCAGCAGGGTCCCAGCCACAGGCTATCCTAGCAAGCACAACCTGAGTACAGGGGGTTCAGCTCTTCAAGTGATTCCCAGCTCTTTTAGGACTCCAGCTCTGCCTTGGCCGACTCAGGGAAGAAGAGATGAGCAGCGCCGTGTGGGGTTCCACAGAATGGTTTAATGCCCGTTCCGCGAAGGGGTGTCCAGTGACGGTGTCCTCTGCCAAACTGGGCAGGAGCAGGGCTTTTATTAGGGTTAGTGAGGACTGGGAAACTATCCAATGGTTTTAGGGTCGGGGTGAAACGACCTATAGTCTTAGGACATCTGGAATGTAGCCAATAGTATTATAAAGAGATAAGAGAGGGTCTTGAGGCAGGAAGCAGAGCCTAGTCCATGACCAGGCATTTCCCGTCTCCAAGGAGGCCTAGCAGCGGGCTCTGCGACTGCAACAGTGTCTGGCTCATTTGAGAAGAGAACTCAGCTGGGCTCCAGCCCCTGTGAGATGTGCAATGAGGGCAAGAAGTTTTCTTGGACATTAAGCATGGGGAGAGAATACTTATCACAGAAATGTGGTGGGAAGAGGTAGGGAAATATTTGTCTGATGGTGTTTTTAAACAGAGACTGAGCATGCATGGAATTGGTGGTCAGAGGTGAAAATTTACTCTCCCAGACTATTCTCCATCTTAATCTTGCCTGAATATGTGAGGGAGGACCTAGCCTTCCCAATGCCCAGGCACAAGCAAAGCTTACTGTATTTTCAACACTCTGAGGAAGGCTGTTTTATTCTCAGTCTGATGGCTTGATCATGCTAGTGCTTCATGGATAAATAATTATTGGTGCCTAATGAGGCTTTTAGGATTGCTCTGGCAACTTTAAAACTTGAAGTAATAAAAGGCAAGGCTGCACATTAAACACCTTAGGGGCTTGGTGTGCCTCCAAGACAAGAAAGGCCAGGTGCTTTTTGTTTGTGACTTTCCTAAATATTCTAGCTTTACTTGAAAGTTGTAACTTTTCTTCCCACGTCTTCCTCTAGTCCTGAATTTCCAGCAGATCTCCAGCTAACGTGTTCAAGCACATTCAATAAATCTATGAAGATGAACTCACAGTCAGAAGTCATTGATCATTCATGAAGAATGAATGTAGAGAATAAATACCAATAGCTCTATTTTGCAGATGAAGAAACTGAGGCACAGATTGTACCACTGGCAATGGAATTCTATTTTCCTTGACTGTTCCAGGGACCCTCATCTCACCTAAGTTGCTTTGGACTTCTAGGGGATGCAACATCTGACTTCCATTACAGCTACTTCTAGAGATCACTGGCATCCCATCCATGGTTGCTGGTTCCTTCTGACTGTCTTTTTAGGACATTTTTTTCAGGAAACTTCCTAAAAACTTCCTATTAGGGGTGTGAGGTTTGAAGCTGGAATACCACTCTCTCTCAGTGTCCTTACAAGGAATGTCTTTGCTGGATTAGCCTTGCAGTTGCTGCCTTACCCTGAGGAACACCAGGCAAAACTCCCTGTACTGCTCTGATGGAGCTAAACAAGCCCAAGGAGCCACGCTGGCCTCAGTGGTTTGAGATGAGTGTATTTGGATTTTCTATTTTTCACTTTCCATCCTAAGGACTGTACTCATTGTTTTGATGTATATGGCATCCCCTATTCTTAGAAACGCTGTGCTTGCTTAAAGAACAGAATGACATTCATTTGCTCTGAAACAACATGGGGATTTGTTTTCTTGGGCGTTATAAAGCAAACAAGGTGTAACTGCTGCAATTAGGAGGTGATGGGCTAATCTCATTAGTCAGAGGGAGGAAACACTGGGGTCAGTGGGTTGGATAACGAAATCTGAAGATGAATTTTGATGTGCCAGATGGCCTGGCATAGTGGTTTCACTAATTTGGGAGGAAGGAGAGCCAATAGTAACTTTGAAGAACAAAAGCTGTAGCAAGAGTTGGCATGTGATTTCTCTGAGCAAAAAACTCTGTGATTTCTCAGCTGAGTGAGGACTTGTGGGATCCTTCCAGGCCTGCTGTATTTTTTTTTTCCTTTTAGATCAGTTTTGGGCGGTAAGAGACAGTCCTCCAGCAAAAGTTAATAAGGCACTGGCATTATATGGATGTGCGTGGATGATTAGTGACTGAGCAAGAAGAAATGATCCTGACATGTCATTCTTTTAGAAGAGGTTGATAATTAAAATATCTCTGTGGGGAAAATTGTGTTTATGGTGTTCCCTTATGCACAAATATGTAAGATTTTAAATTCAGCAATACTGATTCTGGTTTTGGGGATGAGATTGTGGGCTGTCTCAGCACAATGCTTTGGGCTCAGCTCTTCATTTTCTGAGATCAGTCTTCTCATCCTTATGCAAGTAAGCAAGAGAGAGGTTTGGGGGATGAAAGAATAGAGAAGAAAAAAACCTGTAGTTTTCAAAAGAGTCACCTCTGAGACAGGAACATCTCTACTTTGTCTAGGCCCAGCCCGAGATACTGTCACCAGATTTTGCTTTCACAAAGGACCCAGTGGCTCCTTTAATTTCACTTTTGTGGTTTTGGTACACACTGATGTATCAGCATATGCTGAGGCACTTTCCCTCTTGAGTCTCTCTGCAGGGCTGTGGCCCAAGAGATACCCACAGGTAAGTGGGAAGAAGTTAGATGGAGTCCTTCTCCTTTCCACTTCGCTCCACGCTCGACACAAACACCCATTCCTTACCTCTGTCACCTACCCTCACCAATATTTTTCCAGGAAAAAATCGATAAGCAGTCTTTGCCAAGTTTGGCCGTGTTGCCTAAAACAAAAGCTGAGGAAATCCAGTTGCACGCTCTGGCCACTTCACCTGGGAACACCCCAGTGCTATTTTCTCTTAGTGAGCATCCAGGGCAGGGAAAAAGCTTGTTCTGGGCTCTGGGCCATTACAGTTCTACTGAGGAGTGCCCAAACTTGGAACAGTCTGATAAGAGCTTTTAGTCTCTAAAGCAATGGCCAGGCTTCATTTGGCTGTGAAATAATGAAAAGTATATTTATGATAAGAAGCCTTATTGAAAAATGTACTTATAACTGGGACACATCCAGTCAGCACCTGTATTTTCTGGCAGAAGGGAAAGGAGGAACTTTTTCATAGTGGTTTAGTGCTTTTGGTATTATGAAGGTCCTAGGAGCTGGATCTTCAGCAAATGGACAGCAATGTGTGTCTGATGGCAGCGATGCTGCAGTGATAATGATCTGTGTACAACCTGAGAGTGCCTCAGGTTAAACATAGCTGCATCCTTTCCATCCCCAAAGAGCAAAAAGGGCTGTAGTCTCTTAGCTTCCATCTTGAGTCCTATTTACATTATCATGGGTAAAAATCAACACATTTTTTTACCTATAAATGCCATGCATGCAGCAGCACTTTGACACAATACATACAGCTTAGCCATTTCCAACCTAATGCCTTCCTAACAGCAGGCCATGTAGAATTTAGTGTGGAAAATGTTAATCTGGCAAGAGATTTCTTCCTTCTGCAAAGGGTATGGGTTCTGCTGCTGTAAGGGGACATGACTGCCAGGCACTCCAGTGAGCAGAGGCACTCAGCAGTGTCAGGGAAAGTCCCCATGAAGATGCAGCCATGTGGAGGGCTGCTGTAAATCAGAGTGGCCCCAGATGTCGTACAGGGCAGAGGGGAGATTGATGGAGTGGGTGGGGAGGCTGAGGCAAGGAAAGTTCAAGCATCACCCTGACCCTCGAGAAGGGAAAATAGCCCCAGCCCTCAGCAAAGTTTGATTGAAGCCTGCTGTTCCCCTGAAGGGGAAAGGTCAGGCTCTGCTCCATCAGGCGCCCTCAAACAAAAAACCTGTTTATACAGGACCCACCCCTGTACCTTGTGAGGTGGAGGGTGAATGGGCTTGGAGACATTCAATGCTCCTCTCTCTGGTAACGCTTGTGTCAATGAACAGTAGAAATTCAGATTGGGCTGGTAGTAAAAGCCTGGAAGGAAGTGGTCAGGTTAAACCCCACCTAAACATTAACTGGAGTTGGCCCCCATGAGCACACTATTGGTGGTCCTGGGATGGTGCTGCTCACCACTGTGGGTCCCTCACAGAAGGGATGGGTTGTGTTTGGGGTCGTGGTGGTTGCCAGCCTGTGCCTGAAGCAGGTCACCTCGTGCCCAGCCCTGTGCCCTCGAAGCCTGAGCACAGCAGAGAGTGATGCTCATCAGGGCAGAGAAGGGTTCCCACACTTCTCTGCCAGCCCAGTGACCTGGGGTAAAGTTTTGCCAGCTCCAGTGGTTTAGCTGGAAGTAAGATGTAAGTATACTGTGTGTCTGTGGTCAGGAGGGCAGACATTTAGATGTATCCTGAATTTCCTGCAGTGGAGGTCTTGCTAGGAAAATTGACCTTCTCTGCTCCCAGACATCATCTTTCCTGAGGCCACTAAATGTGTGGACAGGGAATAGCTTCTGGTTACCTGAACTATTATTGTGACCTGTGGCAGTTTTACAGAGGGACTCTTTTGATCCCACGTCACCGGATGGGCACTTGTCCAGGTGTCATTTAACACAAAATGCTTCTGTCACTTGTATATATAGGACAGAAATGTGGATATTTGGATTCAGATATGATTTTCATGTCCTGTTGTGCATCTGGTTTGTGGTCATATTGTAAATAAAACTGTTTGGAATAAGTAACCTGTTTGACATGCCCTAGCCAAAGGTTGGGCACTTCTTCAACTAACCACAGTGAGAACTGGCAATTTCTGGAGTGAATTGGATGTTTCCATCATAGGAGAGGAAGCAGGAAAATAGCTTCAACCATCTGATTTTAGTGTACCACCATATATCTACTGCATCCCTCCCAGCTGCTTCCAACCTCTCCTCTTCCTTTCTACCCTTAGAAGAAGCTGAACCAAGTACAGTTTGGCCAAGCTTGGGCAGTCTGGCACCTCTGCTCTGGTCCTGCATGGCTTTTATCTGTTTGAAAGCTACCAGTATAGAATACATTGATTAATGGCCCAGTAAATTAATTGGCAGCCTCCGTAGCTTGCTTTGCAGCTGATGGCTTGCAGGGAGCTGTTGGAGTGGAAAAGCATAACCAAGTGCCAACTTACCAGGCCGTGGCAGTGCCCACTGTATGGCAGGCGTTCTCCTCACAGGAAAGAAAACAAAGGCATTTCTCTGAGGAATGTTGCAAGCAGAGGCTGACTCACAAGTAGGGTGAGGGAAAGGAGTTTTATAAAGTCTAAAACCAGGGGGAACACCTTAAACATGTAGTTCAAACACAGAGTTAGCACTTTTTCAGATAGTGGAATTTTTTGCCACAGGATTGTAGCTAAAAACTGACCTGGTTTTATTATTTATGGAGTTTGATTCTATGGTGTTTCCTGTGTTGAAGGGAAGATCAAATTCTGCCCAGAGAAGGCTGTGAAGTTTTCCCTCCTTCTCTTTCTTTCCAAGGCAGCAGAGATGTAACTAAAGAGGGAAGTACAGGCTGTATCTCTGCCTGTATCTCAGCTGCTGCTGAGGCACTGGCTTTCTCCTGCTCTTGAGTCACTTTCTGATCAGTAAGCAGGGCAGGAACTGGGAAATATGGCCTTAGAATACTGTCCATGTGAGCCAAATGAACTGCTGATATTAAATATCAAAAGCAAAAAGTTTCTGTTTTCCTGTAAAGAATTGATATTCCCATCTGTGTGGGGAGTAATAGGTGCCATCAAGAAAGAAAAAAAAATGAGACTTGTCGACAACAAATGAAATAAAATATATTACATCATTTAAAAAATGCTATGGCGAACAGCCTTTTGTCTGCCTGATGCATTCATTCAGCTCTTTAGTGTGAGCCCCATTGCTTTGTTTCTTCAATTTTGTATAAAAATCTATTGAGACATATTTGAGTTGTCTAGGTATTACAAGAAATAAGGCAAAATTGCCTTGCTCTGTCCTGATCTGAGTTGGTTTCTAGTGTGAAAATACTGCTCTGCAATGATGCTTCCTTACTTGAGGGGCTGGACTTTAGCTTCTTCCACATTCAGTTTTGTTATTGTGGCTTTAGTGGACAACAAGAAGTGAGATGCATCTCCACAAGTCAGTTCCTCCAAATAGGCTTAAAGAACTGAGACTTAAGTTGGATCTTAACAAAGTAGCATCTTAGCTCTTGCTAAAATTCCTGGCTTCTTGGTTGTGTTTTGGTGGGAAGCAAAGATTCCAAGCAGGTTTGGAGAGCCAAATATTGTATTGCATCTGGGTCTTAAAGTCATGGGCTTGTTTGGCTTTGGAATAAATAGTGGAAGAAAACTTTGCTGTGGGAGTCTAATCTTACCAAAAAGGAAATCTGACTTTATGGCTTTTGTGATTCAAAATGCTGAGCATTGTAATACAATAACTTCCTCTGTGTGTTCAAAGTTGTTAAAAGTGAGTTTGATGGGTTTAATTTTATATTAATTCAGAAGTGTGGTCTTGTTCCGCAGTTGGGATAAGAGAAATGTGTATAGAAGTTGTGGAAGGGATCACAATAGAGAGCAGATTTCCAGCTGTTTCCTGCCCCCACAGTTCTTTCCCCACTATGTGGCTGCTGTCCCTCTGCCTGCTATGTGAGAAGGCCTGTGCAAGGAGATGGAAGAATAGTCTGACCCAAATAAAATGGAGCCCATGGTTTGGAGGTAAGAGCTAGAGGTAGTGGGGCAAGTCTGCTTGTGTGATGGGTGCTATGGATTCCTCAAAGAGTGATGAAAGACCAGGAACATTTTTCCTGAAAGACCTTGCTGTGACTTTCTGCATACATTGTACATCCAAGGTGGTTGATTGATAGGATTCATTATAGGAAATTAAAGCCGCAGCCAGCAGATCTTTATTTAAACACAGTTGTGCCTCACACCAGTTTGTGTGGAGACAGACTGCCAGCCCTCATGTTTTGCCTTGTCTTTGCATAATGAGACACCAAGATATTGCTTGTCTTGGCTAAACAACAGAAACAGGCTGTGATGAATTGCATTTATGCCTGTTCCTGATTGTTTTAATGTGCCTATTTCAGGTGGCCAGGAAGAAAGATGAGTGTTTACATTTTCTTTAAACACTGACGAAGGCTCTTTGCCCCTGAGTAGTCCAGATTAACGCATAGCCAAGAGTTCTGGTGTAAGATTATTCACTGTACTTTGAAAGCGTGTTGGGTTTCTGTATCTGACCTTTTGAGTGGATAAATGGGAGGATTAGCTGCTAAGGAAGCAATTATCCACTCTCTTTAATTAATATCTCCTTCTTATTCTCTGGTGTTACTTGACCTGGAACCCTGAGAACCTGTTATTTCCAGTGTTTGTGTAATTTTTTCAGTTTTGTGTAATTACCGCCTTTACTGAGGGCTGGAGTCCCCGACCTTTCGAAGTCAGCGCGGTGGAAGTGGGGAATAAGAACACAAGGGTGAAGTTATTGAATCCAGCTCCAGTGACCAAGACAATGGAGTTTGGGATGATTAAAGACTGTAGTTTTGTTCCTGAGGTAACTCTCTACCCTTTAATGCCACTGTGTCTTTTGACATGGAGATGAAATATGCCTGCTATTCTTCAGAAACAAAGCCCGCCCTGTCAATAAAGCAAACAGGTGCCTCTGCACATGCCTTTGGGAAGGTTGCCTTTCCCATCAATCCTCTGTGTTTCCAGCTGTCACTGCTGAAAGTGCTGTCTTGATCAAGTGCAGCTAGGGATTGTCATTCTGCACTATCATTTCCCATTTGCAGATGTAGCCAGAAGCTGATACCATCTGACAGTTCTAGGAGGATACGTTCTTTTTACTCTACTTTTAAAAGCAATCCTGGATTCCTCACTTATCCTTCTCTGTTTTGAGGTAATTGTGCTGTCCATTGCCACTGTAAAGGAGATTGAGATTCAAATAATATTTAATGATTTTCTGGAAATCTTAAATTTTGGTGTATATCTAGATTTTTATAAAACCATATTGATTCATTATATACAAACATATCAATATATAAATATAATTGCATATATTATAACTAAATAAATTATTTATATACTTTTACAAAAAACAGAGCAGTGGTTCAGCTAAATAAAATTGGAATTTTCTATTTGAAAACATTTCTTGTTTTCACAAAAATCACTTTTGAAACAAAATCCAAAGGAACATAAACTTTTAAAACATGTACATATAAAGTTAATATTTAACTTATTTTTAAACTTCTAAAAGGATTAACTGGTGCTTTTAAAACGTGCTTTTAAGTTAGAGATTTATAACAGACTCTTATTTGATGCCATTGCTGAAGAAGCAGCGTAGGTGGAAGTTAGTTATTTTCCCCCTGCACTGTATTTTGAGATAAAGGGAAATCAGAGTTAATAAATTAAATACAATTAAACCTTTTATAGATGTATGCTACCTGAATACCAAGAGTTATCGAGGGGATTTCAGCTGAATGAAGACTCAGTGAGGAAACTTTCCTGGTAATGATGAGGCTTGGGCAGGTAAGGTGGGACTTTGTACAGCACAGAGGTAAAATCACATAAAAACATGGTGAGATTATGTACCACATCCCAGCTGTGGAACTGTCTTCTGCCTGCCACACACTGAAAGCAAATGCAAGCAAAAAAGGTGAAGCTTTTACAGTGCTGAAAATCAGCATCTACTCAGAGGAGACCTCCACCGTTGTCTCCTGGGACCACATTTAAGGAAGAGCTAATCTGTCAAATGCTCTTCTGCAGAGCACTAATTCAGGAAACAATCTGTTTACCAAGCCTTGAGTGAATAGAAATTTTTGTTGAATAGTCAAAAATAATGCAGAAATTTGCTACATGTGAACTAAGATTTTTCTCCAACTGAGCAGGGGAGGCTGAATCCCCAGAGAAAACACCTTCCATGCTTACAGCATACACTAGAAAATGTCACTTTGAGAGAAGAGGGTGTCAACTGCTACTAATAGTGTGGAGTCATTCTCAGAGTAGTGGGCTCCCCCCTGCCTGGGGTGGGCTGTTTGTCTGAGCTTAGTGGGAGACTGATTGAATTGGCCTGACTTAACCCTGTGCATCTGGAACCCGAGGACTGTTATAGTACCCCTGAGGCAAATTGAACTGGGAGACAAACATTGACAGTGCAGATTCAGGAGAAGAAAAACATGTGAGGAATGTGAAAGATGAGCATCCTGTATGCTCTTGCAGATGACTTGGTGCTGCCTTTTATTAAACCATGGCGGTTGTAAAGGATGCTTGTCTTGGTTTTCAGAATCCCCATGCACCAGTCTGTATGGAAGCTTCACTCAGATTTCTGTTATCTTCAGTTAAACTTACTAGTTCAAATCAAATAATAAATTCAAATAAGAGAGTAACACAAATCCTTTTCATTTAATGAATCATCATTAAGTAGTAGCAGCAATAGTTTACAGTAGTCAGTGTTTCTCAGTTGCTGTGTAGAACTTGCATGTCTTGTGCCAACACTTACTTTTTAATATCAGGACTTTTTAATATGCAGGATGTGCATCTCCCTTGACATGCTCAGATCAGGAGTATGCTGATTTTTCTGCATCTCAGCTGATATTGCATAGAGTTATAGAATCACAGAATAGTTTGAGTGGGAAGCGACCTTAAAGATCATTTAGTTCCAGGCCCTCTGTCAAGGGCAGGGACACCTTCCACTGGATGAGGTTCCCCAGAGTCCCTTCCAGCCTGGCCATGAATATTGTCAGGGATGAGGTATCCACAGCTTCTCTGGGCAACCTGTGCCAGGGCCTCACCACCGTCACAGGGAAGAATTTTTTTAGGTCTTCTTGGCTAGAGCAGATTTCCTTTGTCAAAGCAAAGGAAATGTGTTTGGATGTTTCCAGTGATGAGAGTTGATGCTCGTTCTCTCAGAGCTACCAGCAGTGCTGATGTGATCTCCCTTGGTGCCTGTGTCATTTCTGCCAGTGGTGACTGTCCAAGCCTCAAAAGTCAGGGTCACCTCTTTTTTTCTCAGCTTCAGAAGAAGGGCTTTTTGGTTCTTTTGATATTCTCAGCCTGTACTTGTCTTGCGGATAACTGCAGTTTCTCTCCCTCCAGAGATTCAACAACAGCACATCATGACATCTGCTGTAGCAATAATAATTACTTTATTGAGAAATAAGTAAAGTTAGAATTATTTTAATCCGTCTGTGGTTGTACCCATACATCTGCTGAGGTTACTCAAAGCAGTTCTAGATTTTTTTCCACGGTGTCTAAAATGTACTTTGAAAGTAAGTAAAATAAAGGTTCTCCCATAATCACCTGTCTCCAGGAGATGGAGCTCCAAGAAAAACACCAATTACCGTTGGGTTTGTAATTTAAATTATGAAGGTTAGCAACACTAATTCTATGTCCCTGGCTGGGAAGACTTGTCAACAGCTCAATTACCATGAGTGCATCTCATTTTGTATTCCAGAAGTGTAGGGAAAGGAACGGAGAGGAGAAAAATACACTCATTTACCTCAGCTACATAGTGCCTGGGCCTGTATCCAGTTGTGAGTAATGCTCACTGGAAAAAAGACATGAGCATATAACAAGGAGGGTAATTAACTGTTAGTGTAGCTTATGAAGATATGCCGTAGATTTTTTGCTTGTTTGGAGCTTTTCAATCTGAAGTGCAAGGGTTTGCTTAGTGAATGCTTCTTTTCGAAGTTATTGAGCTTCAGTGAAAGGTTTGTCATGTGAACACCTCAGGCCTGTGTTATGGTGGAGGTCTGGCTAAACAGCCTTAATGGCACTGCTTGGCTTTGAAACCTCCATAATTGGGTTGCACACAGTGCAAAGATTTGCACTTTACTGGTTAAAAATACTTATGCCAAAGAGACCCTCTGCATTTGGAACTTGAATAGGCCACTCTCTTTTGGCTCTGACAGCTTTCAAAGGAAAGTCCTGAAAGAGGGGAACTGCCCGGCCCGTGCGCCGCCGAGCTCTCGTGCCCCTGCTGCTCCCCTGCCCCAGCTGCTTCTCCTCCTTCCTCCCACGAAAGATGTGCTCTCCTCTGGCCTTTGGGAAAGCAGGGCTGTGCCTGGAAAGGGTTCTGCTTTCTAAGGGAGAGCTGGCTGGGCACAAATGCAGCCCAGCAGATCCTGGGAGGAGGTTTGATGGAGAGAAATCCAGCCTGTTCAGTGCTGGACTCTGCAAATGGGTTAATGGAAAATTTTGTGTCTTGAGAAGGACCATGACCTCACCTCAGCCTTAACAGACCAGGCAAATAGTTCAAAACTGTTTAGCAAATGACTACTCAAAAGTGTCAATTATTGTTGTGGTGGTGGAAAAACATCTCACTGTAAAACATAATGCCAGGGAATAGACACAGTTTTTATTTTAAATAAAAAGGAAAACGGGTTCTACAAGTTTCCTTTCTTTTTCCTATGAGTTTTTTCCCATCCCAGTTTTTGAATTTGAAAATTTTGAAGAAGGTGACAAATTTAAATGAAGAAAACAAACAAAAACTTTTTCTCAAAAAGCTTTTTAAAAAAAAGTGATAAGAAAAGAAAAATCAATAGTGAAGTGCACAGTCACATTTTTAAATTTCTTTTTATTTTTAATAATCTAGGACAGATGGGGGCCTTTAGTCACAATGAATTTTTAAGTGCTTTAGGATTTTTTTAAGCAACACTAAAATGAATAGTGAAGATTATAAAAGATGGCAGTTCAGCCTGAAATATAGCTGTTGCTTGTGCAGGCAGAAATGTTCACATATACCCAGCTGGAGCCCTGAATATGTTTTTATGAGTTCAGACCAAATATCTACCCCAATAATAGTCCATCTAGGGGATGAAATCAAATTCACAGACAGCTTCATGCTGTTGGAAATGTTCACAGGCATTTTTCTGAAGATGAATAATACAGAAATTAAGATATTCCTTCAGAAAATGGAACCTGCTTTTGTGAGTGCAATATCACTGTACTTCAATGTTATTTTCTAACAATGTGGGAATGCTTTGGGGTGCAGGTGATATTTTGAAGTGCTGAGTCTGTCTTTATAAGCCGTAATTCTCCTTGGATTTTATTATTTGCCATAGATTTTGGAGGTTGATATCCTTCAGTCACTTTTAGACTCTACACAAAGCACGGTAACAACTGAAGTGTCCTGAGAAATTTCAGCTAAGCCATAGTTTTGGTGTTGGCTGTATCCTCTCTCTGGCTTGTTTTTCCCTTGAGATTTATAGATGAGATCATGGATCATGAGCATAGTGCCAACGTGTTTTGGTAGTCTCTCATACTGTCAGACAGGTCCCTTGGTGCTTTCCTAAACCATTTGGGTCCAGTTTCTGGAGTTAGGGATGGGCACGTAGGTCCAGAGGGCTGCTTTGGAGGTGACAAGGGTTTAACCCCATAGCCAAGGGCAGCCGTGCCGGTTGTCTCAGGGCAAGAGAATGGCATCCACCACTAATTATTTTTGAGGCTCTACAAGAAAAATAGGTGATCAGGGCATCCTTTCTTGTCAGATTGCAAATACGTGAAGCCCAAAGTGGGCAGGAAATCACCTGGGTCTCTGAAGATGACAGAGGCACTGGTGGGGCCTGTGTATATCCACAGGTGACTGCGTGGTGTGGCAGCTGGAGAAGGTGTTTCTGTGGAGGCTGTGCTGCAATCACAGTAACTGCAGGAGGCTGTGAGAACTCCCTTTTTGGATGCTCTCCAGGCAGAACCAGTGTTATGGCATTACAGCAAAGGCGAATAGCATAGATGGGCAGAAGTAAAAAATTGTGAAATAAGCAAGGCCTTGGGCAATATCTAAAATTAGAACTCTCTTGGGGCTGCCTCTAACATCACCAGCTCCACTGGTGCTGCCATTGCAGAGGGTGAAGTTCTGTGGACAGCCTCAGATAGAGCACCAAGGCTGCCCCTGGGTAAGAGCATGTGCACAGATAATACCATGTTAACAATCACTAACATGTTGCTCCCTTCAGGAGCTCAGGGATTGGGCTAACTTTATGTAGCCTTCAGCTGTCATGTACTTGTCCTTTCTGGAAGAAGAAACAGTTCCTCTGGTACTTCTCTCATGATTTAATGGCAGCTTGGTGAAGAAATATGCCAAGTGTCACATATTCATGAAGCCAGACTGTTTAAGAAATAACTTGGTGCCACACAAATTTTGGACCAGTGTTTCCAGAGCAATACTGCCATTCTTAGTTCCATGGAGTGTTTGCAAGTACCAGCTTTATTTCAGCTGTTTTAATGGTTGGCAAGAAGTTGGTTTGCTTTGCCCCTTCTAGAATCATAAAATTCCTAGAGGTTGGAGAAGACCATTCAGATCATTAAGTCCAACTGTCAACCCAGCAACACCATCGTGTTCACCACTAAGCCATGCCTTCAAGTGCCATATATTTTTTGAACCCTTTCAGGGGTGGATGGTGACTACAGCGCTTCCCTGGGCAACCTGTTCAAATACTTTACAACCTTTTCTGTGGGGGAAAAAAAAAAAAAAGTTTGAATATCCAACCCTCCCCTGGCACAACTTGAAGCCATCCATTTCTTCTCATCCTGTCACTTGTTACCTGGTGGGACAGACTAACCCCTACCACACTGCAAGCTCCTTTCACGTAATTATACAGAGCAATAAGGACCCTCCTGTACCTCCTTTTTTTTCCCAGGCTGAGCCCCCCAGCTCCCTCAGCTGCTCCTTGTAAGACTTCTAATTTAGGTGCTAGTGCGTGGCTCCTTGTGAAACACTGATCCACATTGTTTGTTATTGGGGAGAGCTGTCAAAGGCTTGGGGGTCTGGAAAAGCAGTTGAAGTGCATTGCCTTTCTCCCTGATTTTCCATGGCAAATTCTAGAGGAGATCCCTCACGGCTTGTCAGTGTAGAGTCATGAACTGGGCTTTCTATGAACCCAGTGTTTCTTGGCAGCTTCCTCACATGGGCTGACTGTCTGAGGAAAGAGGAGATGTCGCTGCATGCAGATTTTCCCAGGACATTTCAGGGGTGATTCAAAGAATCATGAAGGGGTTTCATTCCTCTCCCCACCAGATTGTCTCCCCCACTTCTCCCACCAAAGCAGCAGAGCTGCCACTAATTGGCCTGACAAGTGGAACAGCTCCTTTCTTAGGGAACCCCACACTCCCTTGTTGAGAGGAATTTGCTTTGAAGTCTTCTCCCTGCCCTGCATTGTCTACACACCTTGCTTTGTGTGAGTGTGATAAATGGAAATCAAACAGTCCCAGATCAAGGAAACAAGCACTAAGTCCTGCCTGTCATTCCAAAACATTTGCTGTGTTTATTACAAAGCTGTCAGGGTTGCACTGAGCAGCCAAATTCAAAGCAGCCAAAATGCTGAGTAGCCAAATTCTGCTCTCCTCCTTTTGACTAATTTTTTGGTGTAAGAACACATCAAAGCTGATGGAAGTAGGCTGAAGTGAGCTTGTTATTCCTAATGTCCATGTGTGACACAGTGTCAGCAGCACTGTGACCTGGCACAGCTATACTGTTGCAGTAAGAAGCCCAAATCAAAGTTTGTAATTAGGATATTCAAATGGATTATTCCTATTATTACTTCTTAGAGCCCTCAAACTCTTCCCAGCCATGAAAAAATTGAGATTTCATGGTCTAATAGTTAGAGGAGTAGAGCTGTATCAGGAGGGCACAGGGCTGGGCTTCTGTTCCCTGGTACTTTAACTGAATTGCAATGTGAACTCCCTAAGTAATTTCAGCTCTCTGTGTCTCTCCTCTTCCTCTCTGCCTCTATTATCTGTTCTGAATCAGATGGTAGAACTGAATTAGACACTGCACTTATAGGGGAAATAAATATCTCCATTTTCTTTATTTAATGCATCTGGACATGGAAAAGGAGGCAACTTTCCTCAAGAAAATAACAGGGGAAAAATAATAATAAAAAAAAAAAGTGTGGATTTTCAGCTGCTGCTCATAACAGCTTAAGTGCCTCTATGGCTTGAGAGGGAGCCTGGGACAGAAGGGGGAAGTCACCATTTTTTTGAAAGATGAAGCTTCACTACAGGCAAATTATGCATGACAAATTTGGTGACCTTCTGTGATGGGGTTACAGCAGAGATGGACAAGGGAAGCACAACTGATGTAATCTACCTGGACTTGTGCAAAGCATTTGACATGGTCCCACATGACATCCTTGTCTCTAAACTGCAAAGACATGGATTTGATAGATGGACTGCTAAATGGATAAAAAATAATCTGGATGGTCATACTCAAAGAGCTGTGGAAAATGGCTGAATATCCAAGTGAATACCAGTGTTGAGTGTGATTCCACAGGGGTTGCTGTTGGGATTGCCACTTTTTAACATTTTGTCAATGACTCAAACAGTGGGACTGAGGCCACCCTCAGCAGGTTTGCTGGTGACACTGATCTGTGTGGTGCAGGTGACACGCTGGAGAAAAGAGATGCCATCCTGAGGGGCCTGGACAGGCTTGAGAGGTGAGCACATGTGAACCTCATGTAGTTCAGCAAGGCCAAGTGCAAGGTCCTGCACCTGGATCAGAGCAATCCCAAGCACAAATACAAGCTGGACAGTGAATGGATTGAGAGAAGCCTTGGGGACAAGGATTTTGAGTACTGGTGAATGAAAAGCTCAAATGTAACCTGCCAAAGTGCAGTTGCAGCCCAGAAATCCAAATGTGTCCTTGGCTGCATCAGAAGCAGAGTGGGCAGGAGGTCAAGGGAGAGGTTTCTCCCCCTCTGCTCTGCTCTTGTGACACCCCACAAGCTGTGCTGCATCCAAGTCTGGGGCCCCCGAGACAGGAAGGATGTGGACCTGTTGGAATGAGTCCACAGGGGGCCCTGAGGTGATCAGAGGGGTCAGTTCTGCTGTGGAGACAGGCTGAGTGACCCCTCAGTCTGTTCAGCCTGATGGAGAGAAGGCTCTGAGAAGACCCTGTGGCAGATTTCAGTACCTAAAGGAGCTACAGAAGAGCTGGAGGGACTTTGGACAATGTGGTTGGAGGAGGTGGATTGGCCTATTGGCTCAGCAGAGTTTTAGTTTCTCACCTAAGAGATTTCTCTTTCCCAAAGATGTAAACTGTGCAGGAAGAGAAAGTATGTGGCTGTTCAGCCTGTCCTGCCAGTCTGGAAGTGTGGAAGAGGATCTCTACCATCTGAAGAGCTGAGCTGGGTGGGGTGGGGTGCAGTGGCAGTGAATGGCAGCAGTTCTGTAATCCAAACTTTTTGTTTCCTGAATAACCCAGTTTCTGGTCACAACTGGGCTTCAGTGATGTGGGAGGAATCTTATTAGGAGGTTGCAATGAGGAAAGACTGGCTTTTGTAAGAGTTAAATGAAGTAGTTATTAAAAAGGAAGGACAAAGCTACCAAAAGCCGCATTCATGTTACAGGTTCAGGCATGGGACAGAAGAGAAACCCACAAAAATCTGCCTTTCAGCTTTTTCTATTGCTTGTGTTTGAATGGGAAATTGGATATCCCCAGGATCCTGGGAGACAGCACACATGAAAACAGCACCAAATTCCTTCAGGGGGATGTGAGGAGGAAGTGACATCTGTTTTGCATCCAAACATTACTTGAAGTCTAGTTAAAACTCTTGTTGTGACAGGGAGGTGAAAAAACACAGAGAAAACTTCCCTTATGGTAGGAAATCAGTGCAGCCAGGCAGGGGGAATACTAATGGAGGTCTCTGGTCTTTTCTCCACTTACGAATCAACGCCATCCCAGTTTCAAACAAGCCACTTAGTCACCCATGATCAAGTCTTCAGTAAATGTGGAACAAGTTGTTAGTGATAGATGGGATCATTCACGTTGGGCTAACTTGGCCTCTCTGTATGAGAAAAGGAACAGTATTAATCTATGCAGGTATTTATTCACTGTTCTTTGGTTATTATCTTGACTTAATCTGATGTATGGAAAGCAGTGGCTCATGTAAGTTAAGGCAGGTATTTCAAAGGCAACTTGGGGATTTGTGATGTTGAGACCTCTTGGAAAGGTAGGGACAGAGAGCAAATCTGTATGTCATGAAATATTTTGAGGCTTTTGGCTTTGAAGATCCTTTAAATTTTTCATAATCAGAGATGATAATTCTTTCCCTTTATGCTTTTTCTACAATGAACATTCTTTTTGGATGCTTGCCTTGAAGCTGGAAGAGCCATATACAAGTGCCTGAATGCCCAGTTTATAGAGCCAATTTATTTTTGAATTTCCCCATTTGAAGCTCTTCTATCCTGTGAAATATCCCTTTGGTGTATGAGATATTGCCTGATCTTCACCATGTTCAAGGAAAGACCTGGACATGACACTTAGAGCTATGGTGTATTTGGCAAGGTGGGGATTGGCCAAAGTTTGGACTTGATGGTCTTGGAGGTCTTTTTACAATATAAATTACTCTGTGATAAGACTGCAGTAGTTATGGCAGTTGCCTGAGATAGAGAATTCAAGGACAAGAACCTATCCCATATAGGACAGCCCAGGGACTTCTGTGTCAGCTGTCCTAAGGTTGTAGCTGCCCTAGTACCTTGATTTGTGATTCAGAAAACATCCCCATCAAAATGAAACAATAGTGAAAACAAGTTTGCAAGTGGAAATACTGCATTTTTCTTTGGATCCTTACCCACAGGAACAGTTTTGGTTTTTTTAATGGGTTCTGGTTCCTTCACCCCAGAGCTATGCAGGTAGGCACACCTAAATTTAAAATATCCCCACATTTTGCATGTGCCCTCCACCCAGCTGCTGTGCTGCACACGTGGAAGGCTGTGGTGAAACAAGAGAGCAGCTGAAGGCTGCATGCATCCCCCAGATCCTCTGTTTTGGGGCAGTTAGGGCAGCACATCTCTTGCCCTGCTTGCCAGAGGCACTTGAGCTGCTGCTTTCTGAACCAAGATGCCTCTAAGCACCCATGTAAATCAGGCTGAAAGCTGAATTATTGCTTTTTATTAAGAAGAAGGATCAAGCAGGCAAGTTTGGGCTAAAGATTGCTTTATGAGACCACACAGCCAATCTCACCTGCTCTCTGCTAGACAAAACACAGAGCCTGGAGGTGGGAACAAATGCTGGAGGAGGCCAGTGTGGGGAGGGACTGCTGATATTCAGTCAGGAGGATTTACCTGTGTGGTATGATAAGCAAGACAGCTGTGCTGGCTTTCCTCTTCATACATGGAAATGAATGATCAGCATATTATCTGTCTGGAATTTTCCCTACCTCATATCCCAGTTTGGACTACACTTATAATTAGCAGAAGACTGAAACAGCCTCATGCTTGCTCTAAGTCTAATCATGGGAGCAGGTGCTTAGGGTGATTTCTGGATTTTTCTGATAAAATCCTACTTTCTCCCTTCTTCATTCTTGACACAGTTCCACAGTCTCCCCAGGCAGGCTTGAACTCCTCACTATGGAAAGCAGAGAGGGAAGATGGAACACCAGAGGTATCCTGGCATGTGTGAGACTGAATGCCATCAGTCAGATGATATTATTATGAAATCTGCAAGGAAGAAGACACTGCAATGCAGTTATATTTGGCTATGGAAAATTGCCAAAGAGCAGCTTCTGGAGCTGAGCTCCTAATCTTTGTTGTTGTTGTTGTAAAATTATGAATAGTATGAGCATGAAGGAGACAATTAGAAGTTGAGACCTTTGTGTGGTGTGGGGAGTTAGTTTGTCTCTTGTGGAATTAAAATGCTGGTGTCTTGCATGGCCTTTCCTAGACTGACACAGGTAACAAGGATATCTGCACAGACCCCTCTTTGGGAGGCAGAAGCAGAAGAGTTCACCTTTCTCAGCATGGCAGAGATGGTGATTTAATGCCCCAGATCTGCTTAGACCAAGGCCCTGGTCTACTGAGACATGTGTATGCTCACTTTTTCAAAAGCAGTTTATCCTGCCTGAGTTGAGGGTCAAATACATAAAATATTTGTTTGGATTTATACCTAGGTGACCTAATAGCTCGAGGTTCTGGCTGAAATAGTGTCCAGTGTCAGGAATGATGCCAGTTCTTGAACTTAACACTTGATCCAGCTCTGACTACTCCAGCAATCAGTATTTATAAGGCTCTGGAAGTGAATAAGTCTGTTAAGTTTTAGCTCCTCAAACTGCTCTGCTGTGGTTTTGTTCTCCCAGAGTGACTCAGGGGGTCTGATGTACTCCAGTGGCTGTTCTTGCAAAGAGCTGGATTATAAAAGTCTCTTGATTCTTCCCTTGCTAGATGTTTGTGGTTTATGAGGTTAGAAACCTCTCTGGCTTAAGCTTTCACTTTGTCATGATAAGCTGTTTTACATGAGTGAAATTAATTTCTGTTTGGTTAATTTCAACTAAATGGGCCCTTTTCACTGTACCTACAGCAGAAGAGACCATCTTTGGATTTTGAAATAAAGTCTTGCAAGTGAGAAAATCAAAGACAAAGAGAGGGTGGCAGCTGTTAAACTTCTCCTGCACAGAAATGCAGGCGAAGTTTATTGAAACCAGGTGACTTCTCTTTTTGTTGAACTTGGGAAATGAACTTCAAATTTATTTTTTTCCATTATCATAACACCTTTACACAGAAGGCCATGCCTGATACAGTCCTCCTGCTAAGAGTGGATGGATCGTGAGAAACTGGATGTCTCTGTGTGACTCCCCAAGCTCATGTATTCTCCAAAACCTGCCTAAGAGTTTTCAGAATCTAAGTGTTAGTCTTCATGTGGGTGTGTGTTCTTCATGCTGCAGACTGTAAGGCAACCGCAGCAGAGAGTGGATTCGAAAATCATTAATTTTGGTGCTGAGGTATTGGTACTCTAATACTGGGGGCAAAACAGGTGCTGTAGGGAGCACCTGGTGAGACTTTCAGGGACAATATCTGGGGCATAATGGGAGAGGACAGAATGGGAAGTTGCATGAAATGAAGGTAGACTTCCAGAACACCACAAACTAGTTCAGTGACATGGCTGGAGACCCAGAAACCCAGTCTATCCCTTTACCCATTAGACAGTATCCCATTCTTGGCACATTCATGTTTTATTAAGGTTGCAGCCTCACATTTCACTCAGCATAGCAGCAATGTGTGTGATGTGGTGTGGAGTGAGCTGTGTCACAAGTGAACCTTGGACAGTGTCCCTTGTGCTCTCATGCTCTCTGTAATGACCACGTTCAAGGGACCCTGTGCACATCTTCAAAGAGAAGTGGTGGAGGTTGATCTTCACTTCTCCCTCAGCCCCAAAGTGTTCTTGCCCTGGGAGTGACTCTGCCCCTTGGAATCCTTGCCTAGAGGGCTACATGGGGACATTCTCTGAGGGTTTCTTTTTCCCAACACATTATGTTCATTCAGGCAGTGTGTGGCCCTGTTGACTGCATAAGGTCTGGCTTCCTTTCTTTGTCTCCCTAGCATGTTCCAATGTTTGGTAGTGAAAAAAACAAGCAAAAGAAAGCCAAATAATTAGCTACTCCAGCCCTAATTCCCTGGGCAGAAGTTCACTTTTCAGTAACTGAAACTGGCTTAATCCTAATCCCCTGCAAATCCCCCTTCCTAAGAGTCTTTGTGAGGCTCCCTTATTGGTAAGAGCTTCCAAAAAGACCAGTGCTGCTTTTAGTCTGATTTTTTTAAAAGCCTGTAAAAGTTGTACCTGGTGTGATGTAATACAAGGGCAGTGAATCTCTGAAGCCACAAACCCCTTAATGTATGAGTGGGGTTATTAATGTACAAAACAATTGGTGTTGCAGGCACAAATCTTCTCCCCTCTCTTATTGCTGTAAACCTTGTTGCTTGCCTCTCCTGCAAGCTGGCCATTTTCTAGGAGATGACCTCCTCTGGAACAACTCCTACTGCCCCTTCTGCTGTGTTGACGGTGGTGGATATGAGGAGATGCTCTGGGATAACTTGTTATTGCTGCTTTGTTTAGCCAGTGAAGAAAATTTCCCATAACTGATACATTTGACACTTGTTTCTGATGATCTGAGTGATGGGCTCTCCTTCTCCATGTTGTCTGTGCAAGGAACCAGAGCCTGGCTGCCCAGATCAGCTCTCTGTGCTCTTGGTGACCCACTAGTTAGGGCAGAGTTAGCCTGTCTGAGTTGTAATTCATGGGCTGCATGTCTCAGGCATGTATGGGAGTTAAAAAAGGTGGAAATCTCAGCAAGAGATCCTCCTTCATCTTCACAGGGAGGGGGAGAGAGAGAGATTTGGGGGAAAATTAGGTGTTCCTGTCCTTTGCCTAGAGCGGATAGTGAGTTTGCTCATTGCTAATGGAACTTTCACTTTTCTTTTTGCAAATACATGGATTAGATTTCCCTGTCTCCTCACATCCTTCTTTTACCTCTTAGTTCTCACTTCTGCTATTCCTGTTTTCAGTCCTGGGAAAGGACTGGATGAAAGACTCTGAGTTGTACAGGTGCTCCCCACACTTCCTCTACCTTCTCCTTTCTCTGCCACAGGGATCAGGTGGGGCATACCTGGACCAAAGGGGAAAGGAAAATTAATTATCATTACAACCTGATAGGTGAGCACCTTTCTTTGACTAGAAATGCTAATTAAAGGCAGTCTGTGTGCTAATTATGTTTTTCCACATTGTAACCAAGAACTCTAAGGAATTTGCTGGTCTCAGCAATAAAATGGAGAGAAGTTGGTTCTGGGAAATTTATGGTCTAATGCTGAGGGAAACTTCCCTTGTTATCTCTACAGATTTAAGGAGTAGTTTCTTTCTGCTGTCTGTTTTACTTATTTCCGTCATAAAGCTTTGGACTAATTAGCTTGGATGACTTTTCTACTGAAAAAGGATTAAGATAGGAGTTAGGGGATAGATGAACACTGAATGTGCATTTTGACAGTGTTGCTGGTATTCTTCTCCTCCCACCCCTTTTTCCTTTAAAATCCCAAACTGCTTCCATCTCCTTTTCACTGTGCACTTCTGATGAAGTGTCAGGGATCTGATATAATTCTGAAGCTTCATCCAGGCCTTGTGGCAGAATTGTTTGGTAATTGCTTCTCCTCCGCTATGAGCTCAACTCTCACCCCAGTTCAGCACATACAGCTCTGAGGAGCAGAGTCATGATGGCTTGTCCTGAGCTGAGTCCTAGATTAGACCTAGATCCAGCTGCTTAGGGATGCCTGGGTGGGATTTGAAACAGTCATGGCTCAGGTTTGTGAAGCTGTTATTCAGACATGAAAAAGATGATGTTTCTTATCTTTAGAAGAATTCACATCTGTCAAAGGTTTAAACAGCACAGGTGGAAGTAACCTGCTCACTCCTATATTTAACGACCATGTCTGTGTTAGGATTGTATGTGTCCCGGGCATATCCTGGGATCTGTGGAGGGACAAGAGGCCAACTTGAGCCCCAGGCTGGCTGAAATGCCCTGTTGAAGTGCCCTTCCACCTCCGCAGATGGCAGAGGGACCCTGGGGTGATGGTACTCCTACATAGCTCAGTAGACTGGCAATATTAGATAGGTGACCCTGAACACTTTGCTATGGCCTGACCACAACTGCAGTGCTGGGTTTAGAGATGCTTTACAAATGCCTAAAAAATGCTTCTCCCTAACCTAAAGTGAGCCTGAACTCCTAGATTGCAACATGTCCAGTGCAGTGGCAAATGCACCCACTTTGCTTGCAGAGAAAAGGTCATTTTCAGGCCACTGAAAAGTCATTTTCATAGCCACTGATACACCTTGTTGCTGAGCTGCCTCGTGGTAAATAAGTGAGCCTTAGGCTGTTTCCAGAGCCTGAACTAATCCCAGTAGCTCAGCTGAGGGAGAAGAGAGGCACCCAAGTGACAGTGGCTCAGTTATCCTTGAGGACTTTCTATTTTACTGGCTTTTGCTGCTCTAGCTAAATCTATCAGCCCTTACACTTCTGCAAAGTGTGCATTGGCAGAAGTTGATAGCCCAAAGGTGAGAGAGTCCTGGCTTTAATGAGGGAGCTGACTTGAGTGTACTGATGTGCAAACAAAGGCTTTGTGAGAGGACCTGTGTTCCTGAATCTAATTCTCTGTGCTTCACTGCTCCAGAGACTCACTTGTCTGGGACTGGGAGAGTTGCATATTGTTATGCTTAATTTTAGGAGCTGTCTAGCTTCCCAGCCTCCAGGCTGAATAGGACTCACACCAGCCTCCCCTCGTGTCCATGGGTCATTTACATTTTCTGTTATGGGACAGCATAGCTCAGATCATAGTGCTTCTCAGAGAAAGGTGATAGTTCCACTATCAGCTGAGATTTAATACTTCCACAGCAGGCAAAGCTGGTCGTATCAATTTGTTATTCTGGCCCATTCCCAGCCATTCCCTGCCAACATGCCCTGCTACAAAAGCTCCTATTGTAGTCATTGGGCTGGTTCCTAACGTGCTCAATGCTTCCTCCCTCACAGAAGTGCAATGTGCAGTATGAAATACAATTTTAAGACTTGTAGATTATAACTAATTCTCAGCAGTCCAATAGAGCAGCCTATGATAATTATGGAAATCTTAGGAGCTGCCTGAAGATGAGCAGGAGATGGAGAAATTAGTCTACTATTACAAGCTTTAATTCTTCCAATTATTCAAAACGCATTTAATAAAACATTCTATCTTTTGGCAAGAGAAACTTTGATTAAAATTTGTGGGGGAAAGAGGAGGTAGAGGAACAGCTCCCTGGCTCAGGAAATCATACCTGTCCTGGGGAGAGCTGCTGTACCATGTGGTTATGCCTGTACAAGAGAATTAAATGCTTTTAAGGGACTGGAATTCAACCAGAGAATAATCAGTGGATTTAGGGTGGAAGGGACCCTAAATTGAAGGTCTTATAGTTTAAGCCCCCACTTAAAGCAAGGTGGACCTCAAAGTTGTGTTAGAGTGGTGTGATCTTGCCCAATATACCCTGAAAATAACCCAAGGATGTGGCTTCCACAGGCTGTCTGGGCAACCTGTTCCTGGACTTATTCTGATGGTGAAAAATTTAGCTCAGTTGGGTTTTCCCTTGTTGCAGCTTTTGACCTTTACATCTTGTCCTCTCTCTGTGCACTTCTGGGAAGGATCTGGCTTTCTCTTCAATAACCAACCCCATTAGGAAGTGCAAGTCTGCAGTCAGGTCCTGCCCTTAATCTTTCCCAGACTAAACAAATATACTTTCATTACCCCTCTCTGTTATGTGCTCCAGCCCTCTAATCATCTTGGTGGTCCTTTTGGTGAACTCTCTTCAGTTTTTCAGCATCTCTGTCTGACTGGGATTTCTATGAGTGCTGGGGAGATAGGAATCATCAGTCCCTTGGCTGCTGAAGTGAGGAGGATTTCAGTACATGCTTAGAGTGTCTCTAAGTGCTTTCCTGGAGCTGGAACAAAGCTCCAACTTTGTTCAAACCACAGAGGTTTTGAAGTTGCCCAGGATCTTGCTCAGCTGGGTTTTGAGCAACGCCAAGAACAGAGATTGCACAATTTCATGGTAAAAGGATCTGGGACATCTCACAAATTGTCCTTGGGAGGTGACTGTTTCTCATTGTTGACCTTAAAGAGATGCAAACTTTGATAGTCCAGATTTTGATGTAAATTTAAATGCCCTATTATGAGGCTGATGGCTGCAAGATAATGTCCTGACATGGTCTATCTCAGCTTAGATCTGCCTCTGTAGAGGTGGGTGGCGAGTCAGGTGAGAGCAGGGTAGAGCAGGTATGCTCTCCTCTGCTCACTGGTGTGGGAGTTTGGGTTTGAATGAGGATGTTGTGGGTATTGCATGGGTATTGCGGTGGTAAATGCGTTCAGAATTCCAAATAGGGAAGGCAGAAGTGGGTAAACTTTGTATCACCCACAATAGAACTGGGTAAATTCCCATTTCCTGTATTTACTCTGGAGACCACCAGTTTTCACCTGAAAACATCAGACTGGGTTTGAGTCAATATTACCCTTCTCGGTGAGGGGCATATGAAGCGCTTCAAAAGCTTCCAGCTTGTACAAGCCTTCCTTCTACCTTTGGAAGGATTGCCATGGACCAGCTACCTCCAGCCCATTCTGGGAAGAATGTGCCCTTCAATCTTCTTTTGATATTTTGATTGAGAACTAGGTGAAGGGTTGGAGTGACCACGAGAACCTGGTAATAGCCATGTGTCCTGTCTGCACGTGAGCTACGCTGAGAGTTGCTCCAAATATTTATGTCCCCCTCCATCTCATCTGAAAAACATCTTGATACCCAAGTGAGATCAAGCTTGAATGAAGAATAATTCCACTGCACTCTTGTTAGACCTAGTGTCTTAATAGAAAGAAACAGATTTTAAAACTCTTCCAACCAGCCCTTCTGCCTGGGTTGGACAGATTGTTGAAAGGCTCTTTGTATTACTGTTGGTTTTGGAAATCCCTGGATCACAGAGCTGTATGTGAGGCTCTGAGCAGCAGATAAATCTCTTTTAGCTGTTGTTCCCAGATGGGAAGTATCCCATGAGCCTACCATCTTTTCCCTTTCCTGGAGGGAACAAGAGCTGCTGGAAGGAATTATTTTAGTCTTGTGAGATCTTACAGTCACTAAGCTCTGAAAGCTGCTTTTTGGAATTGTTAATTTGTTTTTGGCAATTATTCCTTGCTGTCCTACTCTTTGCAGTCCCGATGAAGGTTTCCATCCCATCTAAATGCTCTATTTTAGTTTGGAGAATAATTCTGCTTGATCCCTGACTTTAAAAACAATATAGAGAAGGTTTTTACATCTTCGCCAAGATATAACAGTTCTGTTGCTCCTCAATGCACAGAAAGTAATGTCTACACTGCAATTGGATCCAAGAAGTTTCTCTCCTTGTTACCGTACGTGTTGTGGAAACCCAAGATTTGTGCCCTTGGTTTATCCTCTGGGAGAGACAGTTCTGCTCCACAGAACCTGAGGCATTCTGCCAATTCCCCACTGTTGTTTTCATCCCATGACCTTTCTCCTGGCTTACACCCCTCCCACCTCAAGGGTGAGAGGCAGTGGAAGGAAGATGGAGTTACAGTTTCTTAGCCATTTGGCTGTTTTTTCTTTTGTACATCACTTTGTGGCTGACAGGATGTTATTTTTTTTTCTTCAGAAAATGCCTGGCATGCTAATCTCTGTGCATTAGCTGATCACAACATAAATGCTTGTCCATTAATCCAGTGCCTTCCTGTGTGTCTTTCATCTCCATGCTCTCCAGTGTTCTCCTGTTTCACTTTTTCCCCTCTCTTCTCTTCCACTCTGCTTAGTACAATCCACCTCAGTACCACAACTCCAGGCTACAGAAACAGGGACAGATACTGTAATCAGATTGATGGACTCAGTTAATAAAACTACCACCTGATTCTGAAGTACTCTGCCAAGTCAAGTCTTCATGAGACTGTGACAATGATGTCCCTTTCTGCTATTTCTTTGTCTGCTAAGAGGCCTAATAGAGGCCTATTGACTTTTCTGCTGTGCTAACATGTTAACTAATATGCTCCAGCTTATTTCCAGAGAATTCAACTATTGCTGTTGTTGTTATTATTATTATTGTTGTTGTTGTTGTTGCTCTTTTACATTTGGATATTTTAGGTAGCTTGAGAGGAAGACAGTGCAAAGTAGGCTTGGGATTTCTCTGTCCCAGCTTCTGAGTTTACCATGCAGATTTTTATATCTGAGATCCTGGGCTCTCTGTATGGCACTGCACTCTAAACATTATGCAAGAGCAGCTTGAACCGAAGGTAACCATATCCACTCTGGACAACATGTTCTGTTGTCTGACCAGCCTCACAGCTCAAGAACTTCTTCAATCAAGAGCTGTATGTGAGTTCATTGGTTCTTGATGGATTTTTCTTCCATTCATGGATGTTGGGGTGTTTTTGGTCCATGTGAATATTTGAGAGCTGCAGAGGTTCAGTGGCTACAAGTGCTACAGTTCAGCTTTGCAGGTGGTAAGAAAATCCCCCCTTTTGTTTCACCAGCCCTTTTTATTTTAATTGAAAGAAACAGCACTTTCAATCCCTTCATCTCCCTTCTTCACTTCCACTTTATGTGTGGTCTTTCTCACCTCCCAGTTGCCTGTCTTCCAGGTAGAAGAGGATTAGTTGCAATTTAAAATCTTTCTCTTAAATGTCTCTGAGTTCTCTGCATGATTTCTGAGTGGGGAGAGAGGTGGGAGGTGGATCTAGTGATGCAGACACTCTTCTAGGTATGAATATTGAATGGTTATACAGTGACACCATAGTGGTTTCTGCATTGCCTTCTATTCCTTCTTAACAATTCCTAGGTTTTCTTTTCCTGGTTGTTAATTGTTTTTTACATTTACAGAACTTTTACTACTCCAAGACTCCTATCATGTGTTACTTTGCTTTATTTACATTGTCTTTTATTTGGGATTTTTAACCAAACTTCAGTACCTGCAGTAAACTTGGCAGAACTCTTCACTGTGTGGCAGTTCAGACCTGGGCTCAGTGTGTGCTTTAGCATAAGACATTACAGGAATGCCTTAGTAGGAAATATGCACATACATTCTCCTGATTTTTCTCCTTTTTGCTGAGAGATTGCTTGTGGTGATCCAGGAAGACATTTGTTGAGATTTGGAAACAGAACTTCAGAAGGAGTAGTCAAGCAGGCTACAAGGGAATGCTGTTGGTTGTGAAACATCTGGACACTAAGTCATTATGTAAAACTCATAACAAATTTTTCAGATTTCGTTATCTAAAACTCTGTTCCTGTAGCACTCTCCATGTTTGCAACAGAGTAAATCTAATTAATAAACACAGATGTGAAGACTAAACAAATCCTGAAAGGTGATATTGTTACAGTGCTTACTCAGCAGAGTGCCAAGTGCCATTTCCATTGCCTGGAGCAGCAGTTTGCTTGAACGATAACTATGTTTATAAAGGTCAGTGATGCTGCTTGTGCAGGAGACGTACCTGGGAGGGCCTTTGCTTGTTTCCCTGAACTCTGTTGCAAGAGAATTCAAGTATAACCAATAGGCATCTCTGAGTGAGCAGAGCTGAGATGATGCTGAAATGCGCCTGGAGTCATGACAAACAGAAATTCTACTCGGAATAAAGTTGTTTGTTTGGTTGGTTTTTTTTTCCCAAGCTGTTTTAAAGGAGACTGGGGCTTGTCAATGTATCCTGAGAAGTGATTATATCACAGAATGACTGAGGTGGAAAAGTCACAGAATCATAAAATCATTTGATTAAAAAAGACCTCTAAGATCATCTTGTCCAGTCTATCTGTTTAGACCAGAGTCATCTACAGGTTCTTCAGGGGTCTGTCTAGCTGGATTTTGAATATCTGGAAAGTTGGAGACTCCATGATGTCTCTGGGCAACCCACTCCAGAGTTTGATCTTTCTCACAGTTATACATACATGTTTAAATGGAATATCCTGTATTTGATGTTGTTCCCATTGCTTCTTGTTCATTCACTGGATACCAATGAGGAGAGTCTGGCTCTGAGTTCTTTACTCCTTGTCCTATCAGTTATTTATACACATTGACAAGATCCCCCTGAACCTTCTCTTGTCCAGTCTAAGCAGTCCCAGCTTTCTCATCTTCTCGTTATGTATCAGGTGCTCCATCCCTTGAGCTTTGTGGCCCTTTGATGGACTCATATCAGTGTGTCAGTTTCTTTTCTGCACAGGGGAATTCAGAACTGGGCACAACACTCCAGCTGGGTCTTACCAGTGCTGAGGGGCAGGCTTTCCTCTCCTGACCTGCTGCTGATGCTCCTACCAAAGGCTGGCTTTGCTGCGAGGGCCCATTACTGGCTCATGGTCACCTTGGCATCTGCCAGGACACCCTGGTTCTTTTCTATCAAGCTGCTTTTCAGTCTATTGTTCCCCAGCATGGTGCACAGGGATATTCCTCCCTATGAACAATCTTGGCATTTTCCTTTAGTTAAAATTTATGAGATTCCTGTTTTCTCATTTCTGCAGACTGTCAGGATTCCCTCTGAATGATGGAACAACCATCTGGTCTCTCAACTGCTTTTTTCCTGTTCTATGTCAATCTGCAAGTATGCAGATGCCATGCACAGGTTCAGAGGTGTTCCTTAGTGTTAGGAAACATAACATTAGCCTCAACAGCATAAAATCTGGGTGCAGGTCCCTGTCCTGACCCAAATCAGGATAATGTAGGAGGGAATTTTCTTCAATCTAAGGTGTCTGAAGAGAAAAAACACTTAAACAAACAAAAACAAAAAAACAAATCCCCTTTATTGGGAGAGATGATGTGTCTGAATCCAGCATGGAGTTGGGACTGCTGGGACATGCATTCAGATGCAGCAGCTTGGAAATGCTCCCAGGTCTTGCAGTTTAATCACAGCCTTTAGCTGTAACACTATCCATAGATGAGCACAATCCTCACTGACTTTTCCAGCAGCTGCCCCTGAAGCTGTTTGGGCCTGTGGTGTATTTTGGTCTGGAATACAATAGGTACAAGGAAAACGTGCACTGTGGATGTAGCTGCTGTTACAGCTGTGAGGCAAAGAGCCCTTCAGAGTGTTACTCAGCTAAAAAAACCCTATTGGTCAAAACAACTGCTCCATGTCAAAGCAGCACAAATAGCTTTTAGCCAAAAAGCTTTTCTAGCTGCTGTTTCTCTGGGGCCTGTGTGCCCTGCCCGACTGCTGTCCCCATACAAGGGGTGAGTGCAGAACTCGGCTCATAAATTCCACTGTCGAGTTTCTATTGTCCCTTTGTTCTTCGTTGCCAAGGAAGCCAAATATTATTTCTATCCTTGAAAGGAGTTGCAAATATGGGGAATGGCTTCAGTAAAAGGTGGGGAGAAATACCTTTTGTGTTGTCTCTCATCGCCCTTATAGAGCTGATTTGGGTGATGTGGTAGAATTGGGCTGTTCTGTCTTTTCTCTGTTAGTCAGATGTCTTTATTATTATTATTAACTTATATTCCAGACTAAGCAGTTCCCTCTCTTTGTGTATCCTTTCATCCCCTTTGTCACATCCTGAAGTGCTACTGAGTGGTTCTGAATAAAAATCAGTCGGCATTTATATCTCTTTATCCCCAAGCTTTCTGTGACCCCTGCTACTTCACATTTGCAGGCCCTTAATTTTTTTTCCTGGTCTTCCCATGGATATAGATGTAGGATCATCCTCAACTGATATTTGGAAAACTGAGGTGCAGGTGAAACTGATACCAGAGGAAATGTACTGGGAACTCCATCTGGCCCTGTGGCTTCCAGTCAGAGGTGACAATTCTTGATCACAGAATCAGAGAATGGTTTGGGTTGAAAGGAACCTTAAAGACCATCTCGTTCCAACTCCCTGCCATGAGCACAGACACCTTCCACTAGACCAGGTTACTCAAAGCTTTCCATTTGAGCACCAGGAAGGTATAGCTTGTTTAGCAGGTAGAAAGGAAACTCCTGCTTTAACACTTGATCTTCAGCCCAAGGTACAGAGACAGTCCTGCCTTTACTCCCAAGTAATTTCCAAAGTAATTACTCCTTCCTAATTTCCTTTCTTTTCCAGGAGGAACATGTGGTAACGTGAGGTTAGGTGACTTCAGGCTGCCTGGGCAGTGTTACAGCTTGGACTGGTGATGCTCAAGATGCCTGTCTATTGATAGTGTTGTTTATACCAAACAATAAAAGAGCAATTTACCTGTGAAATCATTGTTCCTGCTATCCTGACAACATTTATCATGGCTTAAAGTTGTCCAGTTGCTGGTGAATAATAAATTCCCTCTTGGCTAAAGTCAATGGCTTAAACAGCAGATGCTGATCTGGCAGTTTTGTCTGGTTGTGGCAGATGCAACACACTACATGTTCTGTTAAGGAAATACTTGAGGTTTATAGCCAGGTCATCAGAGATGGAACACATCAGAAATTAGGAAAGACTTATGCAAACCTCCTTTTTGAGCTTTTTTTTTTTACCCTCCTCTTTTTACAGCCTCTCTGAGCTCCCATTTTTTACTGGATTTTTTTTCCCTTTTGCAAGCAGGTATGATTTGGAAATAGTAGGTCACATGACGACATAAAGACAGGTCACTTACAAATGGATAGTCGTGCTCAAAATCTTTATTTTTTGTCCTTTTTACTATTTTAAGGCTGCTCTCAGTTCCTCCAGTTTCAAGTGACCCAGTCACTTGTCGGGATAAGCTCCTGAGACCGCACTTCTAATTGACAAATGAGAGAGATTTTTCTTTTTATGAGTCTACTCTAACCTGTTTCTTCTTTTCCCTTTTTCATTTCCTTCTTTTTCCCTTACTCTGCTTTATCCTTTCACTGTTTAGCCTTTTCTATCTTGTCTCAGTCTCTACTCATTTTCTTTCCTCTCTTGGGCTTCATAAAGCTGCCAAGGCCTGGCCAAAGCAAAGAGAAATACGTGTTTCACAGGCAAAGGTTGTGCAGAGGGCAGCATCGTAGCTCTTACTGCAGGTCCTGGGGAAAAGGATGCAAGTTTCTTTCGGAGCTGTTGCTTTCATTAAATTTGACAAATCTACCCTCAATAAGAATAAATAAATAAAGTATGAAATGTAAAACAGAAGGAAAAGGGAGATGTGAAAATCCCAGTGCTGGAAACAAGATTTTCCCTAACTTTTGGATTGTCTTGGGAGGCGAGTTCTGGGAGAATTAAGCACGAGGTCTCTAGTCTGGAGGGAAATCACAAATGTGGGTTCTCTGCAGTGTCTCAACAGAGCTCATGCTGTATGTCTGTGAGCAGTACCTGCCCTTCCAACACAGGCCGTGATTTATCATTATCCCCCAAAATTTTCTGCTTTTTCACTGGAAAAAGGTGGGAAAGCAATCCAGTGATCTGACCTCCTTGAGCTTGGAGATTGCCAACCCTACCTATCATTCCACAACACCAAATGAGAGAGGCCTTGAATTTTAGTTTGCAAAGCAAGAAAGATTCTAATAAAAATGACCATTGTAGTGCTGAACTGCTTTTTAAAATCAGTGAGGGAGACTACAACCTGATTGAAAGAATTTTCCTGTAGGAAAACTCTTCCCTGCCAAGTTGGTATTTGCACATGTAAGTCACACTGTATTATTTCATGCAAGGTAACAGGATTTCAGATTTGCTCTTTGGGATCACAAGAATTGTTCAACATTTTCACCTGCCAGTTGAAATCTATATTTTTCAGGGATGTGTGGTCACTCTGGGAGCCCCAGAGCTGGCTCCTGGCACTCTGTGCAAAGCACTCACATCTGCTTGTGATGGCATTAGCAGCAGCTCCCGTGGGGTTATGCACTTTTGCCTTCCCTCCTGCCATTTGCCCCAGTCTAAATAAATCTGCCATTGCCCTGTACTCATGGTCTTGTCAAAATAATTTCTTCTGAATGGGCAGAAACCTGTTTATTCAGTGTCGGTGTTTCTTAGCCCTTGTCAGATTGCCATGGCTGAGTTCTTGATTTGCTTAAAGGATTGGTCAGTGTGCATAAAGTCTTGCCTGTCACTTGCATGGTCAAATAACCATTTTCTTTGTCCCAATGTGATATGCTGTGCAAAAGCTTTCTTTTAATTTGGGTGGTGGCAGGATACTTCCCTGTCACTCCCAGTAAAGCTGTGGGCAAAGGCCAGGCTGATTTTAGGCACATCTGCTGTAGCTCTGCTGAGGCTCACAGTTATGGATTAGCTGATTTATAGTTCCCTTGCTGCATGTTCTGGTACAAAATCAAACCCTGCTCTCTGTGTTTGCCATGGTGAAAGCCTGGGTTTTGGTCAAATTGGACCATTCCCAAACATCCCAAGTTGCTGCTCTGTCTCTCACTGTCATGCTGTGTGGGGACATGAAGGAACTGTTACAGACCTCACCAGAGATAAATGCAATCTGCTTTCATGAGCAATGCCAAATATTTCCTATTTCCAGAGAAGATTTGGGACTGAATTTTCCTTGGTATGTGGTGAACTGGTAAATCCCATGCTCTCTAAATACTAGAGATAAAGAAAAGGTGCATTCATTGGGCTTAAGGGTGCATCAGGGGGCTCTGTCAGGCACTGTGCTTGCCAGCATTGACTTCTGATGTAGCTGAGGGCCCAAGAAGGGATTTCATGGGGATAGAGGTGCTAAACAACACAAATTTTATTTCAGGAATTTTGTTGTCTGAACCAGAAGGTGCAGAACAGTTATTAGTCCCTTGTCCTAAGACATAGTGATGCTTCTAGGAAAGGCTGAGTGCGGGGACAGATCCTGCCTGGCTGCAGGAAGACAACAAGCTTTGGGATTGTTTTTTTCTTAGCTAAAAACCGGCTCTTTCTGTTTGCATTTTAATTTTGCAATGATGATTTTTTGTAATGTTGATTTTCAAGGTTGAATTTTTCACAAGAGTTTATCACCTGAAGGGGTGGGATTGAAAGGACTTTATTATGAAAATGCAAGTCCAAATGAACACCAGTGAGACTTTTATACATGAAGAAAGATCCATTGGTAGTTATGTGTGTATCGTGAAGTGTTATATGGGTGTAATTATGGCAGACTAATTATATCACTGTAGTTTTGCTGTTAAAAATCCCTGGTATATAAACCACCTAGATAAAACTGTCCTTTGAACAAAATAAATCTGTTATAACTTAATTTAGAAGAGCTGCATGGCCAAGATGGTGTAAGTTCTTTATTGCTACTTAGAATGCAATGGCAAGGCCAGAGTGAGCTGTGCTGTGATTTATGTGTGGGATGACTGTGTTTTGGAAAGGATTTGGTTGAGAGCCAAGGAGAAAGAGCCAGTAGAAGCTGCTCAGGAAGTATCACCCGTGTAATTCCCTCAGCTGTAAAGTGATGACCTTAAGCCTTACTGCAGCTGTATCTCTGGAATGAAATAGTGCCCAGCTTGTCACAGTGCATGGAATTGACCTTTGGGGACTGTTGGAAGTACAATCTAAATCTCTCTCAAAATCTCATTCTCTGAGTACTGAACAAACCCCATAAGGCTTCCCAAGACGACCTGGTTATGCTATAAGATGTATTTTATAAATTTGATTGCACTGTGTGCAATATACTTTATGTATTTGACACATAATACATCCCACTGCAAGTTATCCTTTTTTCAATTAAAGAAGAACATTAATATTTATAATGCTGTAACACTACCATATTACTTATATAATGTATTAATATTTATGAAGTTATGACACTATTCTAACAAAGCATTCTAAGAAATTTAGTACCGCAAAAAATGAACTCCTCAGTTGTAGTTGGGTTCAGGTTCTCCCACAGCTTAGTTAAAATGCTCTGCAAAGTTGCTCGGTTTGTTTAACCCTTGTGTGTGTGCATATGTCTACATATAAGTATATTTTTTATGAATACACACACACACGTATACACACACCTGGAATTTTTAGTGGGAAGGGTTAGGAGTTGCCAGAACTGGCAGCCTGATAGAGGCAGAGAAATGGGAGCCCTGTGTCCCCAGGGGCAGGCAGCTGTGGTGCTGAGCAGCTATTCCTGACAGAGCGTGGGTGGGTCAGGCCATTCGGATCACAGGCAGAAACACTCAGCTTCCCCACAAACACAAACAGCACCAGTGGCCTCATCCTGTTCCCCTCTCCAGCTGAGCAGGATGAAAGCCTGTTAGCAGGAAATAAGCACAGACATTCGATGTGGATCTTCTGAAAACTGGAGAGTCCATGTGGCACTCGGGTCTGTGAGCCCCCCATCCCCTCACATAGATGGGAGCATGCAGAGGGGCATCTTCATGGACTCCTGGTCTTCCTGGGGCTGTCCTGGACCTCCTGTAGACAGCTCAAAGCCTCTCTGGGCTCAGCAATATTTGTCTTGTGGCTGCTTTCATAACTGCCTCCCAAAGCTTTTATTCTACTTGCCAGCCAGCCCAGCTGGGTAGTCGGTAGTGGTCACAGATGTGCCTGCACACTGAGCACACCATCTCTTGCTCCAGTGGCTGCCAGGACACATCCATGGACACTCTGACCTTTGTTCCAGCTATGGTTGCTGTCACCTCCATACATCACATGCACACAAATCACTGGAAGAGGCTTAGATCTGAAACAAGGGAGGAGGAATAAGTAGCTGGAGAGAGGGTTGAAAGCTGGTGAAGTCCTGGTGCAGTGCCTTCCAACCAAATTCTCTGTATTGTCAAATTTCCTGTGAAATCATGGCTGCCTGCAACCATACAGCTAGGAAAACAAGAGGTTTTTTAGAAATTCCTGAAATCCAAGGGAAGTGGATGGTCAACACCTTGAATCACCGGTCATGATACTGGTGCACAATTGTAGGAGAAACACTGACAGACCGGAGGGAGCCCAGCAGAGGGCCAGGAGATAGCTTGAACCTGAAGCACAGGGAATAGGAGGGATGGTGGAGAAGAGAAAGCTAAGCAGTATCCAGATGCTTCCTTCTGCTTCCTGAGGATGGCTATACATAAACCAAAGCTGGGCTCCTCTCAGATGTGCAAACTAACAAGGCAGGAGGCAAGAAACATGAGTTGTGACAGGGGAAATTATGAGCACTTATTTGAAAAAACAAATTGAAAAAAAATTGAATGACAAGGTTGGTGAAGCCCTGGCAGAGGTGCCTCGGAGGCTGGGGAATCCCTGTTGTTGGCAGCCCTTGTTCAGGGCTGAACAAGGTGCTGAGCAGATTGATTTCACTTTGATATTGACCTTACTCCAAGCAGCAGTTCAGGCTGGGTGACATGCAGGAGGCCATAATAATAAATAAATAAAGGATAAATATTCCCTGATTCAAGCATTCAAAAAAAAAGAAAGATAATTTTTTAAACTCTGTCCATTTGTCTTTTCAAAATGTGGAATATCAGGAAACAAACAAAAAAAAATCTCCATAGCTGTAAAGGCTTTTTAAACTTGTTTTAGAAAGAAAAGTAGGCTCTCAAGGAACTATGCACTTACAGGAAAGTCAAAGAAAATCATCTAAGATGATATTCAAACAGCAAAAAAGACTTTTTATATTGAATTTTTAGACCAATTGTTTAAAGTTCTAGACCAAAAATACATGCAGCTGGAGTTGCTATTTAAATTCTTCAGAGTAATTCCAACTGTCTGTGGAAAAACTGTAGTGTTTTATTAAATTTTGTAGGAGTTTAGAGTTAGGGGGAATTTAAGGGAATAATTAGCAATAATCCTCAATAGTATCTCTGTAATATTCAAGCCAGCAGAATTGAAAATGACAGTGTTTTTATTCCTGTCACCCCTAGCCTTCACCAATCTAACTTCCAGTACTTTCTCATCCCTACACAAACCTGGGAGACCTATGAAATACTGATGAGCATTTACAATACCTTACCTTGTTTAGCCTTGAAATGCTGGCACTCAGCTGCAGTTCTACATTCACTCTTCTTTCAAAACCATTTTTCTGAGTTAACACTGGATGCTGTTTGGAGCTGTAGCTGAGGTACGGAAGATCAGATAGTGGGCGGGGAAGTGCTGACTTAAAATAAAAATATTTCCCTAAATATGCTTACAAGATGTTCAGGTTTGTTGAGAGCTGTATGGTATCTGAAAGGTGAAAGGCTTGGGGAGTAGCTGAACTGAAAGCAAATCTCTCTGTAGAAGGATTGTAATAGCACATTTCAATCTCTAGCATTAGTAACAAAGCAAAACAAACCCCACTTGTCTGTGCCAGGCTGCTCTGTGATTTGAGAGAGCTGCTTTTATTGCTGCAACCCCAGGATTATCAGTAATGCCTGGTATGAAATGCACTCATTGAGTTCCCCGCTCTGGCTTCAAGCCTTGCCTGGGTCACATTTCAGCCCTGTTGGCCCATCCTCGTGGCTCTGCTCAGCTCCACTGGCCAAGCACTGTTACTGTGAGATATAACGAGTATCAGTCCTCTGCCCATAAAGAAAACCCTGAAATTCTCCAGTCCACAGCCTGCCTGAAAACCAGTGTGGTCTGAACTCCAGAAAAGTACCCAATTAAGGTATCTCCTGAAAAAAATTCTGTTTCACATTCAGTGTGTGTATAACATCTGCAAGGAAGCTGAGGAAATTAGAAGAAAATGGCAGCAGATACTGAAAAAACAATATGGATTTGGAAAATAAGCAGATTAAAAATAAAAGAATCTGTGTCAAACAGCAACAAGGGAATACTTAATTCACTAGCCATTAATTGCAGTGACTCCATGTGTTTCAGATATTGGGAAATCGCTTATTTCTAAGTATAAAGTCCTTTTTTTAAATGAGTTTGATTTGTCTCTATGATATGTATGTACTCCTGTATTTGTAACCACAAGAGCTCAAAATGGGATATTTTAAGAAGACATTACAATAGCTTGGATATAGCTCAATGCAGACATTTATGAAGCTCTGGCTTTAATTATATGAAGTAGTTCATTAACCATTAGAATCCTTTGAATTTTCTTGTAATTTATTAGAAGTTTTGGATCACATCCAAACTGTAAAAAGAGTTGGTCTATTGTGATTTTCTCTATTCTTCCAGTACATTCCTACAGAGATGTTCCCTGGTGAAAGATGAAATCTCTGTTCGGAGGATTGGTGAGCTGGTGCATTGCTGTGTGTCAAGCAAAACTAGAACTGGTTTTAGTGGAAGCAGAAGAGAACTTGCTGATTTTTAACAGCCATGGTTAAATGGGATATATGAATGAATGTTTGTGTGCTCTACTGCTATCATAGAACAGTTACAGCCTCATAGACTCATGGAATCATGGAACAGTTTGGGTTGGAAGGGACCTTAAAGACTGTCTCATTCCAATCCCCTGCCATGGGCAGGGACACTTTCCACTATCCCAGGGTCCTCCAAACTTTGTCAAACCTGACCTTGAACACTTCCAGGGATGGGGCAGCCACAGCTTCTCTGGGCAACCTGTGCCAGGGCCTCACCACCCTCACAGTAAAAAAATTTCTTTCTGAGGGTAGACTTTTCTAGTTTAAAGCCATTCTGTCTTGTCCTATCACTTTGTGCACCCATGAAATGCCCCTCTCTGGACTTGTTGTAAACCCCCTTTATGTACTGGAGGCTGGCTGTATTTTCCTACTTCTGGATGGGGTGGAAGCTCTTATGCCATCTGTGCTTTTGTGAACTCCTCCATCAGCTGCTTTGCTTTCAAAAAGGAAGGGCTGTAGCTTCATGAGAGCAATAAAGGAAGATGTTTAGATTTACAGTTCCTGTAAAACAGAGATATTCTGTATGAAGCTGTTATGTTTCTCTTTCCTCCAAAGGTGTTAGGATTTAGAACAGACTGTTGGATGGGAACTGATCAATAGTTTCCTGGTGAGGCAATGGTTCAAATGATTCTTGGGAGATGACATTCCTGGGAGGGATAAAGTTACAGCCAGTATTAAGCACTGTGTTTGGTGAGTAGTGTAGAATAATTGCTGATGACTGATAGCAGGCAAACCCCACACTTTGGAAAAATAAGTTGCAAGTGGTATTTGAAGAGAACATTTCCTTCTTTTTTTAGGGAAAAAATGATCTATCATTTCTTTTGGTTGTTTATTCTGTCTCCAGAGTGTAAATCCCTGCTTTGGTGGTGACACTGTTTTTTGGAATTAAGGAGACGTTTAACTCTGGAGTTCTATACATTGATTTAATTTGGGAGTATAAATGCCCACCATCAAAGATTCCACATCCTTGACACAATCCTTAAGAAAAGAGAAGTGCTAACTCCAAAACATTTTGAGATATTTTTTGTTATCCCAGGTTTTCAAAACATGAAGTATTTCAAAAAGGTTTGATGGGCTTAATCCTTTAGATTTCTTTGTTGCTTTTAACATGTTTTTGAATGAAATATGTATTTTTAAAGAGAAGCTCAAATTACCACCTGCTCTGACATTGTCTTAGCCTGGTATGCAAGTGCCAGTAAAGGCCTCAAACACCTGCCATTGGGTTCATGTTTAAGTATTTCATTCAGCAAAGAGAGTCCCAATAGCTCCCTCCCTGGTACGTGCAAGGATATAAAATGTTACTTAGAGACTTGTTACCGAAAATTCAACAAAGGTCCTGAAAATAATTCAGATTTTGAGTTACTGAACCATGAATCAATGGGTAATGAAATGCCAACATTTTCAAAAGAACTACAGATGAAATAGTACAAATCTGACACACTTAAAGAGGGAGGGAAAAAAAGCAATAATTCTCTACAGCCACTTCCTTTCACACTTTGAAGAACATCATCTCCTCCTTGACCATGCCTGTGCCTAATCCAGTGTCTTCTCTCTGACAGTGGTCAGTGCCAGATGTTTCAGACATCGTGCTTTTTTATTATGAGTCAGTCACCATCGAAGCATTCAATCCCTTCAATATCTTGAGCTTGAGCGAACTCAAGTCATTTTGAGATTGCTGATGGAAGATGAGAGGAAGGAGCTGTTTCAACAAGTGATGTGCACTAATTGCAGGGGCTGAAACCTTCCCTGATCCTCAACTGGCAATATGAAAGGCATGCCGTAGGAGGCTGTTCTGACAGAGTAGTTGAAAATGCAGAGGAGACAGTAGAGCCTTGACTGCACTTTGGTTGTATTTCTCTGGCTCCTTAATAGGTTGGCCTCAGGGAAAAGTCCTAATGCACTGGAGTAACAGCGTGGAAAGTGCATTTCAATATTTTGTGTTGTATTTGGATTCCGTTTGTGGCTTGCTTGCCCTGATGGCCATCCTGCATAGTTGCCTTACTTTTGAGGGAGAGTGATGAACTAATTCCAGGATTAGGTGTGCAGCACCCCCAGGGCATGTTTCCCCAGGAAAGGAGGTCCACCCCAGTGGTTCACTTTGTCCTAGAGTGCTTCCTTGCACAAGTGAGATAGAGGCACTAAATTAAATACTGCTTTTTCCTGATCTGATGCAGCCCTGTCACTTACTCTGATAACTGGGGCTGTGCCTCAGCTTTTTTCTTATGAGAAATGCTGCCCTGGGGACTTGGAAATTAACATGCTGATTTGAGTAAATATTTATTTGGCACACACCTCGAGGCACTACAGCAATAGAACTGTTAAGTAAGAACTACAGGCTAAAATTAGAGAAATCAGAGAATCTAGCCCCCACAGTGGAAGCTTGAATGATGAAGCTAAATTACCGTGTGTTGGTTTTCTCTAAGAATAATAATTGTAGTTGTTTTAGACACCTTGAAATTTGTTGACACTGGTGGTCTTTCACAGCACTGCTGAACCAGGTTTTGGCAGTGGCATGGAAGAAGAGATATTCCTAGTAAAAGGTCTGGATATGGGTCATCTAGAAGTAAAAAATCAGGAAAGTGGGATCTAATTATTGTTTTAAAGTACCTAAAGGTATAGACAAAGTGGAACCAGTCTTCTCTCTGAACGGTTCCACTGTGACAGTTGTTAAGCTTTGGCACAGGGTACTACTCAGAGAGGTCGTGAAGGCTCCAGCCTTGGGGAGGTTCAGAACTGGGAAAGCTGGACTAATTTGGCCCTGCTTTGAACAGAAGGCTGGACTAGATGACTCGCAAAGGTGGCAACCTAAGTCATTCTAAGATTATGGGTCACCAAGAGAGTAGTCATTATTTTTGAGAAACAAGTTTTGTGTTGCCTTTTAGGAACTTGTCCAAGGATTGTTTCTTTTAATTGATTTGTCTTTTTTCTCTCTTCTATCTTTTAAGAGTATAGCAGCAGCCATCCCACCATGTCCTCTCTCTGTCTTCCTCCACAGAGAGAGAGGAAGATAGGGACAGGCATTGTGGGGTGGCTGCTTGTAGGCTTGTGTTGGTGGCAGTAGTGGGAAGGGGACTTTCAAATCCTTTGCAGAGAGGAGTTCTGTGAGGTTGAATGGCTGACACTGATGTGGGACATGCTGTAGTGTTCTCTGTATGGATGTCTCTGTATTAACGGCAGGGAGGCTTCCCTGAGTGAGGCAAAGTCAGGATTGTTTGGGAGTTCCCATGGCAACCTGACTGTAATCAGCCCTTTTGACTTGGTGTAATTTTAATGAGACTGTCTCCCAGCTTTATTCTTGTCAACAACTTCATTATAGTGGATAACTAATCCTAAAAGAAACAAGGAGAGGTTTGGTTCTGTGCAGTGTTGCCTTCTAAGAAGATTGTGACTCTGCAGAATTAGAGAGAAAGCAAAACTCTGAGGAAGGGTCGAAGGCCTAGAACAGAAGGTGCAGCCAGAGGAATTAAAAGGGTGAAAGGAGAATAACATGAAATAATGTGAAAGGAGATCAAAGATGTGACTGGTGTGCCAGGATGGAATAGGACCTCATACAACCAATTGTACCCCAACTTTCCCCTTAGTGACTGCATTTGGGCCTTTTTGCCCATGATATTAGTTTATAGGAAAAGTAAGGTTGGGAGGGACTTCTGCTCTCTAGTCTAACCTACTGCTCTAGAATGTCAGACCAGGCTCAGGGCTTTATCCAGTAGTGTTTTAAAAACCTCCAGTAATGTAGGCTGCACAGCTTCTCTGGGCAAGCTGCTCCACTGCTTGACTGCTCTCTGAAGGAGTTGCTCCATATATCTGGTCTAAAACTCTCTTGTTTCTTATTTTGCCTTATTCCTCATTCTCCTGCTGTGAAGAGCCTGGCCCCATGTCTTTGTTAACCTCATAGAAGATACTGGCAGGCTGCTGTTATTTTCCCCCAAAGATGTCTCTTCTCCAGGCTGAAGAAGCCATTTCTTAAAGGGAAAGTGCTCCAGCTTCCAGACTTTTTGGTGGCTTTCTGTACTCACTCCAGTTACTGAAATCTGTCTTGTATTGGGGGGCCAAAAATTGCATATGGCATCTAGATTGAGTCTAAATGATGAGTTTGGCTCAGCTGCATTTCCTACTTAGAGAATCCAAATGCTGCTTCCACTAAGGACATGAAACATGGCTGAAGGTCAAATCACTGTGTCCCTAATCTCTGTCATCATGTCTCTCCTTTGCACTTTTGTGAGATGAGTAATAAAATCTGCATCTCTCATTGCCTGTTATTTTGTGTTTGTTGGCTGCACTGCTGTAAATCACCTAAATGTTAACTACATTTCAGTAATGATAGTTTTTGTCATGGTTTTTGCAGGTTACATATCACAGGTACTAAAGAATTACACTGACCATGCCTGTGATGGAGAATACGTGTCCCTGAGGTGTCCCCACAGAACCACCATCAGCATCCAGTCTTCTTTTTACGGCCGAATTGTACCGAGTCATCAGCTGTGTCCTTCTCGCTATCCCCACTCCTATGCAACTTTAATTAAAGAAGATGTTGCTTGTTCAGTTGGCACTTCTCTCCAGGTATTGTTAAAGTGCATTTCTTAATGTTGAACTTCACCTTTCCTTGTCCAGGCAGCAGCTCTCAGGGTTGGTGCTGCACAGACCTGCCCCAAGCAGAGCTACCCTGCACAGGAGCTCTGACATGTCACACAGCTTAGTGGATAATTTATCCAGGTAGTTTAGACAGGACTGAATTAGATTTTGACAGTGAGTCTCTTAGTTTTCCTGTTGCTCTAGTCAGTAGCAGTTCAGGAATGTGGTTGAAGGAGAATTACACTTCAGGAGTGCATTATGTTTGACTGGGTTTGAAGAGCATTATTTTTATAGTTTTCCTTCCCAATTATTAGCTTTTTCAACACATTCAGAAATTGCTGAAGCATTCTTTTTGCTTTAGATCCTATTTCAAGAGGCTTTTACTTTGGTAACTTGAAACCCAGAGAGAATCCTTGGCTTTACTTCTTGTGACTCATTTGCCTCTTAGGTCACGGTAAGTGGTCATACATCACTTAAACTCGTAACATGCCCCAGTAGTTAATCAGCTCTGACCATTTGTGTAGGGAAAGTTGTCTCTGTGTATCGTCCCAAGAGCACATGTGACGTCAGGAAATCAAAGGATTATTTGGAAGGTGCCAGTGTTACTCAACTGCCAGTAGGAACAACTAAAATTAGAAACATGAGTTGGCTGATGTTGTTGAGATGAATAGGGCCTGCTCCTGGGTGTTGAAGCAAGCACAAGCTTTTCCAAGTGCCGGATTTGGGACTGTGAAAACTTTTGGGCAAAGCTTTCAGTCATCCAGTGTGTTTATGGCTTAGAATCAATAATAACTCATAATAAAAATTTATAGCAGACTAGATTAATGAACCTACAGGCTTAGCGAGTAATTTCTTTTATAATTTGGCTAAAGGCCAGAGTTTTCCACATCGCTTCTCGCTCTTGCATCCAGGGTTTTTAAGAGACATTTACAGCATTTTTTAAAAAGTTTTTGTGAGTGCTTTGGCTTCCAAATGCCAGTGGTAAGTTCTCAAGAATTTGCACAAGGTTGGCGTTTGGCTGCAGTGTAACCCTTAAGTTGACATATTTGAAGTTGCCCTTATGACACTTCCACTGCACAGCAAAGGACTGAGCTGTCGTGTGGGAGGATGTGGTCCTCATCAGTGGAAGGTTTTCCCAGATATGATAACAAAAGTTCACAATGAAACAGACAAGAGGCAGTTGTGTTGTTTAGGGTGGGAGAACATGGAGAGAAAGCTTTGGCAGAGGCTAGCCTTCCCTTTTTTTATTGATTTACTGAAAAATTTACTTGCAGCGTTTCATTTACCTAGGTGATTGATAGCTATGAGCATCGCCTCAATCCTTGTGGGTGAGTGGCCCACTTAAGGCAGCTGGAAGAACTTGAGAAGAGGCAAGATATTACCCTAGGGTTTTCATTTCATGGTTTTATGTGTAGGATGGATTGAAAAGAAATCCTTACCTGCCTCTCTTAGCTTTTTATGTCCTCAGACCTGTTCCCCATTAGCTTTGCCTTCAGTACTTTTCTGGCTTGTAATTCCCAATCCCTGTTTATCAGAGTGAGAATTGTGTTCCCTGTAGGTAGTCCTGCAGCAGATCCCTTGTGCAGTACATTTCTTACATGACTGAGACCAAAACACTATTATTAACCCGTTTTTTGGGATGCAGACGTGCTGGGAAAGCGGCTGACATTCTCTCTTCTGCCACAGGTTTCTTGGGACACCTTTGGCAACTTCCTGAGTCTCTTTGGAGGAGACTCACAGCCTCTTTTGTGCCCCCAGATGTGGCTTTGAACCCTCCATGCATTGTGGTTGCCCAGGGTAGGATGATTCCAAATGCCAGAATTGAATCTTGTCTTCTCTCTCAGTTCTGGAGGGGGTAAGGCCTCTGAGAGGTAAGCCAGGAACTCCACGGGCTGAATGGCAAGCTGCCTGCAGCTCACTGGTAGGAAATGCATGTGTGTAGGAAAATTGGAAAGCTGTAGACAAGGAAATTGCGTGGTTTTTTGTGGTTTTGCAACTCAGATGTATGGCTGCTGCAGGCAGGGCCAATTGTGTGTACATTCTGGTTGTCAGTAATTAAAAAAGTCGGCCAAACCAAACCCTTCATAACTAAGTATATAAAATCACTGTGTCTAATCAAACCCATGACTGTATAAATTTGTTGCTTCTCTGGAGAGTGGTCTGGAGGGAGTGTGAGGGGCATTTATTACCTCTGTTCCCTGCAAACACGAGCTGTGTGTGTAAACTCCCATTTACAATCTCTCTACACTGTAAATGTCCAGTTCAGACATTGTTTCTGTGTTAAAAAGGGAAAAGAAGGAGTTGATTACACTGAGAGAACCACTACTAATTCAGCTTTATGTGATTGGCTGCCAGGATTCCTTGCTTTAGTCACTTGTTTTTGTTTGAAATCAAATACAGACCACCTGGGAGAGTATGTATGAGACATTAAGGCAGTGACCCAGTGACCCCAGACTAGACATTTCTGCTATTCCAACACTGTAATGTCAGATTCAGTGGGAGCCTTCCAAATGCACAAAGAATTTGGACATTCATAGAATCATCACAGATTCATAGAATGGTCTGGGTTGGAAGGGACCTTAAAGATCAGCTTGTTCCAACCCCCTGTCATGGGCAGAGACACCTTCCACTAGACCAGGTTGCCCAAAATCCAATCCAATCTGGCCTTGAACAATTGCAGGGATGGGACAGCCAGGACTGGGAAGTCTGTTCTGGTGCCTCACCACGCTCTGAGTAAAGAATTTCTTCCTAATATCTTATCTAAACCCTTCTGATCTACTCTTCTTCACCCCAAGACCATTCCTCCTTGTTGTATGACTGCACACCCCTCTTGTAAGCCTCTTGTAAGCCCCCTTTATGTACAGGAAGGATGAATTCTGGATCAGTATTTCTGATGCCACTTGTTTTCATCAGTGAACCACTCTAGGTCTGTATGGAAGAATGTCTAATGGTTGGCTAAAATGATTGCTTATTACCAGAAAACTATATTACACTTTACAGCTGACTACCTGCAATTTGCTCATTTTGATAAATTGGCAGAAAATAAAACCACAGCTTATTTGTAAAGAAAACAGAAAGCCCTGGAGAGCCACTTAATTTGTTGTGCTTCTGTCCCCTGAAATTTATCAAAGACGTTGAGGGCTAACTTCTCTCTTCATATGCCACAAGTACTGAAATCAGCAGGTAGGTGCTCTTTCAAGGGCAATGTTTTATTGTGTCACTCGTTTCCCCAAGAGGAGCTGTGCTCAGAAGGTGCTCTGGAACTGAATCCTGACTCTGAAATATTAGCTAATCTGGGGAGGGCTTGTGGGCATGGCCTGTGCCCTGGGTCTCTTCCAACACTCTCCAGGACAATCAGCCCTTGGTGACAAGAATCAGTAGTGCTGCTGATGTGCTATTTCCTTTTGTGCTTTTACAGGACACCTTTGCTGCCACCATCTCCTGCTGTCACTCCAGCAGCCCTACAAAAGGGAGCAGATTCGTTGCACACTGACCACATTATTCCCTGAACTATTCCTTCCTTTTTTTTTTTTTTTTTTTTTTTAAATTTTCATCCACCTGGAACGTTTCTGTGAAACCAAAAAAAAAAAAAGAATCATAAGAGAGATGACCTCTTTGCTGATGGAAAGAGGAGATAAACTTTCCAGAAATGGCTCTCAAAGCACAGGCCAGGTGTTGATCACAGAAAGTAAGGGCTCCTGTTGCTGTTTCCAAAGTGATTTTGTTTTCTCCAGCTATTCCAGGTTAAAAGTAAAATACCAAGTACAAGGAAATATTCCTAACTGCTCCAGCTCTCTTGGCAGGCCAAGGTCATCAGATATTGCACGGTCCCACTGATGTTACAGCCCTAAGAGGCCTCAACAGGAAAGAGAGAGGGCCCTTTCTCATGACTCTGAACATCTATAAAATGATGATGGTCAGGGAGAAAGAGGGAAGAAATCGGTAGAAAGGAAGAATAATGGTCATCAGTACCACTGTGAGGAAAACGCAGTGTTATATTGCATATTAGAACTCCACAATTTCTAGGCAGTTTGAATGAGGAAGGTTTCAGTCTCAAAAATGTCAGTGAACTAAAGAGCAGTGTGGGCAACTCTTTTTCAGACCATAGTATTACTTTGCAGAGGGTGATGAGCAGTGAGCTCAGGGTCCACAAGAGGTTACTGTACTGCCAAAGCTGCTGTTAAAATCACAGAACCAGTGCAGTTTCATTCATGAATCTTGTCTAAGTTGAAATAAAACTTTCTGGCAAGTGGCTCCCCCAGCTAATTATTTGCAAGTAGAACTGTTGGATGCAGAGGTCACAGACAATCTCTAAATTCCTGTGTCTTTGAAACCTTTGGCTTGACTGAAATAGCTCATCAGAGCAGAGTGATTATGTCCTGCAGAAGAGGCACTGGAGGCAGAGGTGGCCAGTGCAGCCTGTCTCCCTGATGAGGCAGGACTGCTCCCCGGGATGTAAGCCTCCTAATGCTTTGTTTACTCTAAATTTAAACTTTCCAAGTCATGGGGCTTCCATCATTGCCACTAAGACCCTGCTTGACAGTGTAATGGTTTGCTCCCAGGGATTTTTTTTTCCACTTTGTGTTTTAAGCTTTCCCTTTCTTTAATCCCATGACTTTTGGTTATGCATCCTTTTGTATTTCTTCAGCTTAGACCTCCTCTCCCTTTGAAGTTGACCCTGCATACAGATTAAGTTTCCTACTGTTAGGAAATGTAGGTAATGTTAATTAGGTGATATTTGTAATGCAGCTTTTATGAGGTCCTTCTATTTGGTGAACATGTTGCTGCTCTTTGTGAATTGCTGTTTCTCAGCTCTTTCAAGGTCCTGCCAGAGGAGCACTGGTGAATCCTACTGGTGCTTTAACAACTCAGCCCACTGCTGTCTGTTCTACTGTCCTGCTGGCATTTACTACTCCCATGCAGAGCTGGTGACAGGGAATATATGCCCGGTTTTCAGTTCTTTATTTCATGGTGGGGTATGTTTCTGTGAATCACCAAATATGTGGGCATAGTTCCCTCCTGCTGACTCTGCTGTGGGCATTGCAGGGTTCATGGGAGAGTGGTAAGAGATAGTAGAGCACTAAAACCTGCTACAGATCAGGATTCAGGGCCTTTGCTCTCTTCTTCAAGTGGCATACAGATGGAATGCAGTAATTTGGGAAAAGCTGAACTAGTTTCTAGTGGAGCAGGCTGGGAAGGTGGCTTGATGAAGCCATAGGCAGGTCACCTGCACCTCCTCAGCATGTATTTCACTTCCTCGTGTAGTCTGGGCTTCCTTGTTGCTGATCCTTGGAAAATCTTCTTGCTCCATGGACTTTGGTAATTTGCATGAATGAATAGAGATGAATGTTCAGTGTTCAGAAACAGGACCTGTAAATAAATTTTCAGCTTGAAAGCACTAAGTTTATAGCATGTTTTAAAGTATTACCAGTGTTTAAGGGTACATAAAAGAGTATCAAAATTCAAATGAAATGTGACATGAAGCCATTATGAATGCACTCTGCTGAAGGGGGAGTTTGTGCTGCCTTCTTTGTTGTATTTACTTCTTCCCATTGCAAAAACTCTGAAGGTGCACCAATATATGTGTTGGTGTAACTCCACCATAATAGCCATGCCTGGACTGAATTTGACCTGAAAATGCTTAAAATTACTGGTATCTTCTTGCACAAAGTTCTTAGTACAAAACTCTGTCCATCTTCATTTGACTGCACATGGCTCTGATGCATTCATGCAGCTTGCTCTGTGAATTACTCTCCTCAGCAACACACAATTTGGGCAATTATTTAGTAGGACTCCTCTGTGTAATTTCATGCATGAATGACATGCCCTGCAGTCATCCTTATGGTTCTTTGAAGATGGAGGCTGTACAGGGAGCAGCCCCGTGCCAAAGCCCTCGTTCCCATTGAGTTTCACCATTGGCTTCTATGGGTCCAAAGTTTCACCCTAAGCATGTTGAATCCATGAACTGCTCTGAGGGACCAGGAACTGAGCTAAGTTTAATTGCCTTGGGTGTTAAGCTCAGTTGTGGTTTATTTTAAGCGTGCAGAGGAAGCACTTCTTGAAGAGTGATTTGAAGAGACAGGCTAAAAACGAGCACACCCCTGGGAATGGCTGGGGATGGCCTCCTCACAGAGCTTGCATCCAGCTCCTCATTTAAAATGTTGTTATCTAATGAGCACAAGCAATTACTTAGCTAATGAGCACAACAAAATGAACACGAGAAATGTGTTTCATCTGCAGTGGCCACTAGATAGACATGATTTTGAGCTTGGGGCTGCCCTTGCTTTAAGACCCAGGTCACCACAGGGAGATTAATCCAGGGCATAAATCACAGGGGTTAGATTAGTGTTTGTTTTACTTGCATTCACTTTTCTTGCTCTCTTATCTCCTCTAAATCTTGCAGCTTCTTAGCTCAGTCATGAACTAGGGAATGGAATGGGTTTAAACAGCCACAGCTTCCCTCCTGAGCACTGGCTGTCAGCCCTCAGGCCTGATTTACCACTGTAATGCAATTAAAAAATGGCACAGTGCAATTAATGTGTCTTCCCTCCCCTTTCATGCCAGACAGGAATTCCTGAATTCCTCCTCCACCTTCCTCCGTTGGAGTAGTTTTTATAATATAATCTAGACTGAGGTGACTTTATTTGGCTTTCCTCAGGGATCTAACAGACTTGGAGACATAAGGAGCTGATTGTGCATCCCAGTTAGGGATGGTTCTGCAGGCCTATTGCTATTCCTGTGCAACTCCAGATTGTTCGTGGGCCTCTTTCTGGTTGGTTTTGTGGTTGTGTTTTCCCACATTTTCAGCTGACAACCAGAACAAGGAAAACATAGAATGAATTGCCTACATTGAGGAAAATCCATGTGAGCTCAAGACATTGCCTCATTACCAAGTGAACTCCCAGTTTTTCTGGTGTCAGTCTAGCTGATCAGAGCTCTGATACTGCCTAGATGTATGATTTTTGAGAGTAAGACCAGAAAGCCAAGATCTTGGGCTTCTGGTAAACACCAGAACCCCTGGACTTGCAGGGAGCTGTACCTTTGGGGGATCATCTGGTCACACATGTTCTGCACAGTGTTTAAGAAGAAGCTGGTACATTGCACATACTGATGAAAGCAGTGGGAAAGAAAATTTCTGTGCATGCAAGGATAGGTAAAAGTTATATGTGCAATTTTCTAAGTTAACATTAAGACTCATGTAACGACATTTTTTGAATTTTTAATCAAGAAAATGCACAAGCAACTACAGCTAATTCTATTTGCATTTTTTCTTGATGTATTTCACTGAGGATTTAACATATATATTTATTGTTTTTTTTACTCTTAATGGATATATTTCATTATGCATAAGACATTACTCAAACAGTGTACAGAAAATCAGAAATCTTAATGATTTTTTTATATTTTCTGGAAAAATGTTGCCCTTTGCGGGAGGTAAAATAGAGTTACGTGAATGAAAAGGAAATATTGATTTCTTTCTCCCCATGAAACTTCTCAGAGTCTTGGCTATTGTCAAATTAAATTGGAACTGTAGCTAAATACTATAACAAATTAGTAAATGGCATATTGAGACCCAAGAACACTTTCTTCTGTAGTCTCACAATGTCAAGGATAACTTCTGCTCCTTAATTTAGTTACAAATTTCTCCCTACGGCTTTGTTTTTTGCTGCCCTGTTCCATACTTGCATACCACAGGAAGTAAACTCAGGAGGTTTCACTTATGTGGAGTACAAGGAAAAGCAAGAGCTGCCAAAAGATAGAGCAGAGCCAAGACAAAGTGGCACTACCTGAAGGCTGCCTGTGTCCACGGTTCTCTGAGGTCAGTGAATTGTTGTCTTCGCTCCTGATCCTGAGCCTAAGGACAGATGAGCAAGTGCTGCTGAGTTATCTTAGCTGAGGTTTTCAAAGTTGTTTTCTTGTTGGCCCAACTCAATCTCTGCTGAAACCCAGGGAGGTTTTCCAACTGGTTTTAACAGCACCCATGACACATTGCTGACGGCCCTTGAAACGCCCACCCGTCTGCTGTGAACAGGTTTGTAGATCAAAAACCCCAAGTCTACTGCCTTTGAGGGGAGAAAGCTTCCCTAGAGGGAAAGGAAACTTTTGGAGTCCTGCTTCTTTTCCTTTGCTCAATATTCTTAGTTCTAGTTTTGTGTAAGCATGGCTATCCAGTACCAGAAAGTCCTTTCAGGTGCACAGTGATTTGGAGGGAATTTCTCTCCATGTGTGTAGGCCTCCAGAGTTGTTTCAATTGTTGTTTGCTTTTTGAGATGAAAAGAGATATTTGTGCTGGATCCTCGCTTAAATTCCTTTGCAACTCACTGGATTTTGCATTAAATTAAATTTCACATGCTGAGTGAGCAGCCAACCCTTATGAGCCTAGAGGAAAGAATATGCTCTTTCTATGCATTTTAACGTGACGGTCAAGCTGGGGCTAATGCTCCCAGGCACCTCCTTCAGTGTTCACCTCTCAGCTTTTCCCTCCTAAATCCTGTGTTTTTAAATGAGATGCCTGCATTTTATTACCTTTGTAAGTGGAAAACAACAACATATGTTCTCTGCCTGCTAGAAAAGGCCTGGATTGTTTTGGTTTGAACTTTAAAATAAAGGTCAGACTTGAGGCAGGCATGAATTCTCGCATGTGTCAGCCCAAAAGGTGAAAGCTTTAGGAAGTTATGAGCAACCGCAAATGAGGCAGCTTCAAATTGCACTTGAAACTGGAACAGCTGTTGTTCAGAGTGTGACATTCAGAGTTATAATGCTGAAGATTCTATATATTACATTCAGGGAGAGCTTGAAAATAGAAAGTAGTCACTGAAGCAGAGAGAAAATTGGTTTGGGTGGCACATGGTAGAGCAGGAACAGCCTTTTTGTTAATGGGACAGGGAGAAGATTGTGGGAAAGCCCAAATATCGAGGTAGGTGTAAGAAAAGTGAACAGAGAGAAGACAAAAGAGACCAGGGGAGTCTAGGGGAATTTCTGAGGAAGGATTTTCCAGTGCCTCCTTGCAAGTGAAAATTAATTGTTTTGGGGCTAGAATTCACAGCTCTGTATCACAGGGACTTAACAAGGCTGGTGGATTACCTCGCTCTGTGGTCTCAAAATGCTCTGACAGGTTCATGTGTGTCAGGCAAACATTATGGTAATTTTAGCGCTTTAGGGGCTCTACAGCAGAACATAAATACCACTCTAGCCATCCAGCTGAATTTAAAACTTAATTACTGCCCCACTCAATAATATTCTCCCCCCCACCACTGCTTTAGAGGATCACAGGGTTAAAAGAAATCATTAATCTTCCTTAATGAAGCTATTTTCTAGCAGGAGACAGAATGTCTTGCCCCTGTGGATTCTGAGATGGAGTTTTTGTGAGTGTTATGAATGGGGGAGTGGGGAGCACTAGAGGAAAAGCAGAAAAGGGGGTAGGACCCAACATGCCAGTAGTGAGAGAACCACTGGACTGACAGCCCCTTCCTGAGTTTAGCTAAAAGAATGTAATAATCATGGGGGAAGAGGTACGAACCCTGTTAAAAACTAAGTTGGCTGTATAACAGTGTTCCCACCACAACTACTAATTATTGGAATACCAGTAATTTCTATATGTTTATACGAGCTTTTATGTAACTGAGACAAGAACTGTCTTGAAATTGTGTATCTCCTGAGAAATCTAAAGCAGATTTGTGGTAGCAGAGTTCAAGTCTTTCCTTTTAACTGTCAAGGTGCATCCATGTCCTTAAAGCTGCTTTTCCTGGGATTATACTATCTTATATTGTGATTAAATGCCATGCAAATGTTCCAAAATCTCTGTGACCATCCCAGTGCAAATCCTTCCTTTTGCACCCATGCAAGGAGATGAAAACTTTGCATGGGTTTTTGTTCTTTTTTTTTTTTCTTAAAACAGTGCAAGGAGCACTGAGTCCGTGGCTCCTGTAGTACCTGCTGTGCTGAGCACCATCACCTGCCTCCTGCCAGGGCTGGTTGTGGAGGCAAGGACGGCCTTCCCTTCCTGCAGTTGGTCTCTGTTTGATGTTCCCTTTAGTGGGGACACTGAAGTGCTTTTGTTTCTCTGTTTCTTGTGTGCATCCCCGGCTGCAGAAGATGCTGGATGAGTGCCAGGACAGGCGGAGCTGCCAGTTCCTCGTCAACAGCCGGCTGTTTGGGACGGATCCGTGCCCCGGGACCGGCAAGTACCTCCTCGTGTGGTACAAGTGCAGGCCAAGTAAGTATTTCTCTATCAAATCTCTTTGCTCTGTTGAGACCAAAGCATTTTCATACTTAACACTCACCAGAGAGGTCTTCTAGGACTTCTTGTTCCCTTCCACTTCTATTTTCAGTGTAAGATAACTCCCAGTGTGGAGCGTTCCCCCTTTCCCCCTCTTTTCCACTTGCTGCCTTGCTGGGATGCTCCAGCTCTGTCTCCTTCCTGCTCCAGTTCTGCCTCCTTCCTGCTTGCCAGCAGCCCAAGCTCGGACTGTTCCTGCAGGTGCCAATGCCTGCCTTTGCCACTGTTAAGCTCATGCTGTCAGCAGTAGGTGGGCTCCTCCTGATCCCACCTGCAGCCACTCCATGTCCTGAGGGGGTAGAGGGACTTGTCCCCTCTCTGCTGGCCCCTCCAGGGGCAGCGGGAGCTCCTTGCCTGGGCAAAGTCTTCCCTCAGAGCTGGGTGTCTCAGGCAGACCCTGGTGATGGTGGTGTGATGGGAACCTCACCTGCCCAGCCCGTGCCAGAAGCCAGCTTTTAATTGCTCCCAGATCAGGCTGGGAAATGTTAACCTGTGTTTTACATGATCTCATTACTGTGTTTAAATTAAATGGGGCTGGACACTGGGGGTGCAGTCATGCGTGCTGCAGAGGAGTGAGCCCAGTGCAGTTTTGGCTCAGGACAACCAGCACCCTCTTGGCCAATTCCTGGCCCCAGGTGGGAAGTTAGCACAGCCTAGACACCATTCTCCATCAGGCTTTGGAAGCAGATACATTATTTTAGAGATGGATCATGTTTGATGTGGACAAACTGTGCCCACTGGTGTCAGCTGGAGAAGAGGACCTTTTTCTATTTGAGCACAAGTCTGATGAGGAGCATCTGAGGGAGCTGGGGGTGTTTAGCCTGGAGAAAAGGAGGCTCAGGGAGGACCTTCTCACTCTCTACAACCACCTGAAAGGAGGTTTTACCAAGATGTGGGTTAGTCTCTTCTTCCAAGTGACAAATGATATGAGAAGAGAAAACAGCCTCAAGATGCACCAGGGGAGGTTTAGGTAGCATCTAAAAATTGGAAAAATCTCTTTACTGAAAGGTTGGTCAAGCATTGGAACAAGTTGCCCTCTTCCACCCTTCCAAGGGAAGTGGTGGAATCACTGTGGTGGGAAGTATTCAAAAATGTGTAGATGTGGTGCTTAGGGAAATGCTTTAGCAATGGACTTGGCAGTGCTGGGTTAATGGCTGGACTTGATGATCTTAGAGATCTTTTACAACCTTAATGATTCTATGAATTAACTGGGCATAGCAATTAGTCTGGACTGGCATTTCAGACCAGCCTCAAGATTCTTAGATGACAAAACTGACACGGCCCCAGCATCACATCAGCAATATTTTTGGGGAAAGTTTTCACAGGAGAGAAAAAAAAGGGAAAGTTTTCACAGGAGAGAAAAACAGATCTGACTTCAGAAAAGGTTTAAAGCAAAAGCAGACACATTCAGACTCTGCCAGCAGCAGCACAGAAGAAGACTTTTTGCCCCAGCAGGCAGAGACCTGTGCTGATGCGGTGAGGGGGTCTGGCCAGGCCTGTGTGGAATTCAGTAGGTAATGAAGCACTTAGATTTGTTGTGGGATTTTTGGGAGTGATTGTAACATCCCTTATTGGGTGAGAAATGCATCTCTTCGAAAGGGGTGATTAGCAGGATGTTCTGACAAACCCTCCTGAACCTGCATGGTTTGTATCAAAGCTCACTTGGAAATCTGAGTGTTGAGCCTGTGCTGAACTTCTGAAGGTACTTCAGGACCCATCCGTGCATTAATATTTATGGCTTGTCATTCTTGGCTAATTACAGATATGATAGAAAAGGAGTTTGTCAGTGTGTAGGGTAGGTGATTTTCCTGAAAGAGAGCAGGAGAAGCTGCTTGAAAACATTTCCCCAAGACGTTTTTGAGGCAACTCAAATTTTGCAGAGTGAAACAGGGTAATCGGACAGAAATTATTGTTTCTTAGTGATTGGGCAAATTTTTAATCAGAACCCACTAGATTACTAACAATGTTTGAAATATGTGAGAATTAGCTTTCCCCAGAGATACCAGGTCATAGTCAGCCTTTCACTGATGATTCAATATGTTAATTTTGAGTCTCACTAACAGTATCTAGTGCTGTTGTGAGTTCAATAAGCCTTTCCACCTTTCTACAGGGAGAAGACTAATGAGGGGAATGAGGAATGAGGCATCTGTAAAATGCAAAATACAGGACCATGAGAAATTTTGGTGGGCTTTTTGGGTAATTGACTATTTGAGAATTGTTTTTGAGCTGTAAGTGAATATATGCTAAAGAGCCAAACCCCAAGAGTGTGGTCCTATGAAGTGTTGAGCTGTTCCAGAAACTGTGAGCACGCAGGGTTATAATCAAAGAGTCCTTGTGAAGAGCTCACTGCTTGGCACAGGATTTAATTCATAACTTTATCGAAAGACAAATGCAAGATTTTGGGTTCTGTTTCTGAATTTGTATTTCTTAACAGCAGACATAACATAAATACTTTGATAAGAAGCTATTTAAGGTCTGAATTGTGTTGAATTGATAGGGTTATCTATTTCTTTTTGTTGCTTATTGAGGGAGCCTGTTATGATCATGTCACTGAAGTAGGTGTTGTGGTTAAGCACCTGCCTAGGTAAAATGAAGGCGAATTTTCTTGTACACAGAGGTTAGAGGCACTTTGGGAAGCGGCCTGCAGAATTTATTGTAACAGGACATCTTTAATATAACATAAGGATACCCAAGCTCTTCCATGGCCAGAGTCATGCTGAAGCTTCAGAAGGCCCCTGAACAGAGGTAGTTATCCAAAGAGAAATACTTCCTTTAAAGTAAGCAAAACTGAAGTTAGTGGCATTTGCTTGTACCTTTGCTGAAGAATTACATGATGGTGCAGTCATCCCCTCGAGCCACTGTCACTGCAGTTATGTCTCCCTGACATTCCCCTGTGTTTGAAATCGAGTGGTTTCGATGCTCGCTTGCTGTGTGGGGTTCATGCACAAGGCAAGGTGCTATTTTGGTTTCTCATGGGCAGAATTTCAAGGAGATGGAGGACAGTAAATCATGCTGAAACTGAATGACAAAGATTTTTCAGATGATGGGGCTCTGGGGAGCAGGGCAATGAGGGGATGTCTCCTGTACTCATCCCTCAGAGACTGCTCTTGCTGGAAGCAGGGAAAACTTGTGCAGATGGGTTGCAGCTCACCTCCTCTAGAAATTAAAATAAATAGTTCAGAGAAGTGCATGCTTAACTAGAAACAGTGAGAAATGAATTTGCTTATGTGTTTTTTGGGAAGCCTTGTGCTCTTCATGGTCTCCTTTTATCCAGTAGATAGATCTGGGATCTAATGGACACTCATCTTGCATGTATAGGACTCAGATATGTGCATGGAACTGCTTTTAAGTGTCAGGCATTTGGCAGTCCTCCGAATTTTCTGTGCCTGTAAATAAATAAATACACTACATGTATGTACCTTTAATTTTAAAGTTTAGGATGTTTAAGGAGATCAGAAATGATCAATAAAATGCTCTGTTCTGTCTCAGTTTGGGTCAAGGGAGATTTACTTACAACTACCAAGTGACTTGAGGGCCAAGGTTCATCAAAGCTGAACAGAAGTTTAGATTTTATTTTTAGTTGACGTGGTAGCATTCGATATCAAAGTTTGGACTTGATGATCTGGGTCTCTTCCAACCTCAATGATTCTATGGTTCATTTTATTTTTCTATACCATGTGTGCCTTAGTTTCTAATGTGCACCAGCCTTTGGGGGGATGGTCAAAGGCACAGTACAGGTCTCAGCAGAGCACAGCTTGTGCTTCTTACCTTGGAGGTACCTCTGCAAATCCTCCTGCTGTCCACAGCCTCAGCAGAGCCCTGCAGGCTCCCAGCAGCTCAAGGTGGGGATGTGCTGCTGCAGCACTGAAGCCTGGAGTTGTTCTCTCCTAGTGTAGATGTAGTTTGGCATTTAGCACTGGCCAGAGATGGTTTCCTGTGGGAAGTCTGGATATGGGCACCTTGTTTTAGAAGCTAAAAAAGTTGATGAGAATGGTGACCCCATACCAGTGGGCCTTGGTGCCAGGGAATGGGCACATTCAATTTATCAGGGCCAATGTATCCTGAGATCCACATCCAAAGCACCTTGAAGCCTAGGATCAAACCCTGAACACACAGGAGACTTAAATCTCCAGGGTACCTTTCAGGATCATTAAAAAATTGCACATAAATCCAATTATTTCCCAGGTAACATGCTGATTTGATTTAGACCCATTAAGTGTAATTACCGGGTGGGCTGCAGGAACAGATAATTAGAGGGAATTGACATACTATTTAATTGGTCTAACATGAATTCCCTCTAACTGAAATCTGGATTCACCAATATTATTCAAACAATTCAGTGTTTGTTCATCCCCCTCACTTCAGAGACAGAGAACCGTGTGAGATCGTGTGTTATTGTAGGCTCGGAAATATTTGCTCTGTGTGCCAGACTTTCTGGAGGGGCTGTGTGATCTAATCCTGGCTGGGAACAGGATCTGTGGGGCGGCCCAAATCATGCTGAAGAAATAACTTCACCTCTCTGCATCTCAGCAATACCACTGCAGCTGATTTTATTTGGTTTGGTTGCTGCTCTGGGCTATTGCGCCAGCGGGGATCCATCTGCCCCTGCACAGCAGCTCTTTGCCCGTTGTGGCTTTTTGGTTGTTTGGTTATTTTTTTGGCTTTGCGGTTTCAAAAGTGTCAATGCTCCTGAACAAAATGAGGACATAAATGTTTGCCCTGCTCTGCAGAGGGAATTCTTAGGATGAGGTGTGTTGTCTGAGTGGCCATTTCCAGGCAGTGCTGTTGAGAAAGGAGATGGCTCCTACCTTATTTATTTGACTTACTGCATGAGACCCCCACATAGTGCCTTTCTTTCCTGTCCTCCTTTGCCATTGCCACACTGTCCTGGATGCACTGATTTCTTCTCAGCTCTGAAGAGCCTAAAGCTGCAGCTTCCCATAAAATGCTATAGTGATATTTTCCCACTTTTCTCTTGAGCAGTTACTACTTTAGTTTATGACTTCAAGGACTTTGGGAGGGGTAATCTACATCCAATATTTTTAAAAAAAATATTATTATTTTTATTTAATTTTAAAATGCTGAGTGAAGCAGCTGGATGTGATAATTGAAGGATGATGAATATGAAGCTCCCCTGTACTAATCATCCCAGTGATGTAACAAGGTCTAAATCCAAACTTTGCTCCTCTACCTTCTATTCACAAACGTAAGCCTGAAGCCTTTGAAGTTTCAGAAAGGCTGGATTGTGACCTGGGCTCCAGTTTCAGCTCAAATCCCTCTGTAACAATACAAAAGCTTATTTGGGAAAGGAACATCAAGACTCTGAGAAATGTATCTGTGAAGGAAACGTTTGCTGACAAAGGGTGAATTGCCAAAACTTTGTGAGGAGTTAGGAGGAGGAAAGGGGGTGAGGGAGGTCACTTTGTCCTGGTTTGGAACCTGTAGCTTTGATTTATTGGAAAACCTTTGGGCTGAGAATCAACTGGACAAGTGTTTTGAGGAGAATAGGCTTTCATTCTCTTTGTCATAGATTTGATAAATTTTAAGATAAAAATGTAAGAAGCCTTGTTAATTCTTGTGAAAAGTCAATAACTTTGTCAAACATGGGAATGGCCATCCTGATTTCCTTACCAAAATCTTACTCAGATAACTTTATTTTTCTTAACAGCCCTAGGCAGCTTTAACTAGAAACCCACTGAATTTAAAAATCTATTAGGAATAAATTCCAATTAGATCACCTTCTGATAAAACTGTCATCTTCAAATTTAGGGTCTCTATCATACAGTGATAGTGCTGCCATGCTGTGTCCTAGGAGTGTCTGCCTTTTGGTGAGGATGTGTATTTTTTTTGCCGGTGGTACTTCAGAACCTGTGCAAACAGCAGAAAACTATTAGTGTTGCCAGAGCTATTCCAGCTATCCAAGAACGGGGAAAAGTCCTGCTCCACATTGTGATTTCATGTCTTTTGGTGAAATGGTCAGGTCTGCTCATCAGATTTCAGCTGAATTGGCTAAAAAGTATAGAGATAACATTTTGGAAGGACCAGCTAGGCTTGCAGTGAGTGCTTCTTGTTCAACTTTTAATTTTCCTACAACCCATTCCTTCAGTATTGAATCTTGTGTGGGCTTTGCTGTTGGCTTTGCTTGGCTGGGGATTGCTTTTTTTCTGTTAAATTCAGTGGACACAGCCTGAAAAGCCACATCTCATCACACATCCTCATAGCTTGCATTCCTTAGACAGAATTTGTAAAACACTGTGAGCAAGAGCAGAGGGCTATAGAAAATACAGAGGGTTTGTGGAAGTTTAAGACGAGAGCAAAGAAGGACTTAAATGTATTCCTGGTCACTTTAATGCTGGTGATTGATTTTAGTGCTGGGATAGATTGGTAATTCAGTAGTCATCAACCCTTTCAGAAAACCATTAATCTCCTTCATCAGACAGGTTTATTGGTGGCAAGAGAAGTTCACTGTATTGTTTGCTGCATGGCTTTTTGGTGGGCCAGGCTTCCCAAAGCAGCGTGATGGAGCTGGGGATGTTTAATGGGCACATCCCCCTGGCCCAGCCACCGAGGCAACAGAGTGAGCCTTTTGCCTCCTGCATTCATCAGCTCTCTCTTGCTTATCTGTATTATTTCAAAACTATTAAGGTGGTGCAGGGAGTGGAAATTTATAAGGGCAATAAAACCTCAGGCAGCAACCGCTGTGGTGATGAAAAGGTGTAAATAAAGGAACGTTGTAAATAACAGAGGACAGATCTATCAGCTTACAAATGGGGCCAGAGAAATGCTAATGCTAATGATTAATATAGTTTTAAGCTGTTGATGCACAGAGATTTTCAGGAGCTGTCAAATAGCCCTATCTCTGTAGCACATTAATCACTCAACTGCCAGGAGGAGGATTAACAGGAACATGTGATTCCAGTGTCAGCAAATGCAGAGATTGTTGTCAGTATCATTATAAATATGATTGTAATATCAATACAATATATTAACTAATATAATAAATAGAAATATGATATTATCAATAATGTAATTATATTACACTATTTTTATTATAATCATTTATTTCTGCCCCTGAAGAGAAGAAAACTGCTGCTGGACCTTGGAGAGTTATAAAAAAAAGAATAATAATAATAAAAAAAAATCCCATTTTTCTTTCAAACATAATCAGTCAGCCCTGATTGACATAATAAAGAGCCAGTGAAAATCATGGTGTTTCCTACTATGTAGATATAAGGATTCCCTTTGCTGGATCAGGTCTCCAGTATCCAGAAGCAAACCACTAAAAAAGACAAATTCTGAAATCTGCCTAAATTGTATAAATGCTAGAGCTATGACTTTCACAGATCCTCTTTGTCCTTTGTCATTTAAGTTTTCTGTGGGGTTGGGAAAAAAAACCCCAACAATATACTTTTTCAAGCCATGAATTTTAAGGGAAGGACAAGGAAGGGTTAGACCATGGTCTTTCAGTGCTGGGATAGGTGAGTTAACAGCAGTGCCAGGAGGAGCTCCCCCATTCCTCAGGAGATCCAGCCCATGCTTGGGCACTGTGGCTCCTGTGGTGCCTTTCTGTGCTGACAGCAGAGGCTGTGTGGTGCCTGATGCTTCAGGTATCAGAAATGGCTTTGGCTGCCAGCAGAGGGAAAGTGATCTGGGAGTCTTCTCAGAAGACCTCGGAGTGTCCTTGGAGCGATTTACTGGAACACAAGGAAACCAGCTTGGGAGAAATGGAGCCCATAAGTACAAATCCCAACACAGTGCTGCTATGGTGGAGGTTTGCAAGCTCTGAATGACAGATTTCAAGATTTTCTGATGTACTGGTGAAGAACTGAGATGAAAAGTGTGTCCCAAGATCTATGTTCTTAAAAGCAAACTGAGATGCTGCAAAGGTTAACTTCTGGGGAAGTTTGGATATTATATTGACTCCACAGATTAAACTGTGAGTGTAGGACTCACAGAGCAGAGAAGTAAATTTATACAGCACTTCTGCAGGAGGTCCTATATATAGACTTATTCAAGACTGAAAATATAGACCAATTGTTCTCCTCAAATAAATGTCTTTTAGGAAAATAAAAAAAAGAAAAAATATTAAAAAAGCAAAAAAGCAGAGAAGAGTAAACCTTCTCTGGGGTATTGTCATGGTAATAAACTCTTTCCATTACTGTGCATTTCCTCTTTTTTTTTTCAATATCTGTCCTACACTTGGTTTGCAAATTAACTATGCATTTTTAAAACAGGTATCTCCTGATATTTTCAGTGTTTTATCATACAAATGGTGTATATCAAGCTCTTCTCACACACTGATTTTTCTGACTGCTTCAAAGGCACTGGAGGTTGTCATCTATTCATGCCTCTGTGAACTGGGACTTCTAAAGCATCCATGATGAATTTTGGAAATTTGGTTACTATAGTTCTCCCAGCTACATTTTTTTTCTTAGGCAAAGCCATTGAGGGAATACTGTATATTAATTATTTAGGACAGTAGTGAGCTAGCTTTTAATCTAGTAGACCTCATTTTCCCATACTGTATGCTCTAGGCAACCCAGTGGGTTATATGTAAAAATATCAATCAGGTATCCTTTTAATGTTCCTGGGTCAGAATTATTATCACCATTATTTTAACATCTGGAGAAGACTGTTTTAATGATATAAGACTAAAAGTTCTCCCTTTCAGCTATTTTAATAATAACTTTAGCAACATTACTCCAGATTTATACAATCACTGGAAGAGCAGAGCAAAACTGCTATGAGCAGTGGCGCTAATGGAGTCTTTTTCCTTCTATATCTTTGAGCTACTTTTCCTTAGTGCATCTCTTCCATCTTTTCATTGGAATACAAAAGCTTTGGCTGTGCTTCCCATGCTGCCTCCTATGGTGTAGCTAGTCCAGATTTAAGTCAATGATAGCTGGCCAAGTTTACAGTTTGCAGTTTATTAGTTGGCTGGTGTACAGGTCGTAAATCCATGCTGGTTGACTGGTGGGACAGTGCAACAATTACAACCAGCTTTGGCACTGGTTTGGCTCTCTCCTGAAACTGGCTACCAGTTCTTAAAAAATGTGCAGGGACTTCACTACATTTGTCATCTCCATGTTTCTGTAAAATTCCACTGAACTTTAGCCAGCAGGTCTTTGGAAGCAGGACTAACAAATGGTGAGGCAGAGGCTTAGGCAGCAAAGCACTAGTAAGTCATAGCTGCTTTAGAAAATCAGCCCAATTTCATTAATGGAAGAAATAGGAAGAGAATTAAATTTGTCCTGGGCTCCCAGGTGTTATTTTTAACTCCCATCTCATAGTCTAGTGCACATATTTTGATTTTTTTTCCTTTTTTACCTCCTTAGATAGTCATATACCTCTCTTTGTCCAGCAGGAAAGTGCAACTAGGTGCATCTGAACTCTACTTTGGAAATGAAATGTAGCAGTTAATTTGCAGCACTGCCAGGCTTTTCACAGCAGAATATAAAAGAACAACTACTTCAGACTAATGAAAGTGACAGTGGGGAGAGGTGCCTTTTAACCACTGCAAATAGGATGGGTGCATCAGGAGTGTAATTTTAAAGGAATCTGACAAGGTCGTTTGCAAAGCACAATCTTCTTACTAGTCAGAAGGGTTTCAGACCTCCAAAACTTGGCACTCTTGAGTTTTCATGGTATTTTGAAGTTGGTAGGCTGCCTATTTAATATAATTCTGGACTGTCATCCGAATTGTATCTTTCAGAGTTTCAGATTATCTCCTGTAGAATTAAGTGGCACACGCCAGGCTGCCGAGGGTGGCAAACTTCAGTTCTTAAAAATTAAATGAGACCATCTTCACAAAAATTTTCTTAAGGTAAAATTGAACTGAAATAATGTTAAAAGTTATTTCCATACAAATGTATGAATTTGTGACACTGTAACTTTTTTTTATGCTCCAAATTAGAGGTAAAATCCTTTTAGATTCCTTTGAAATGAGAGAGTCACCAGGTAGCCCACAGTAAAATGCTTGTGGGGGAGTGATAACGAGGGCAGTGCTTGAGGACTCTGGAGACCTTTGCTGTCCTGGAAAGACTTCCTCCACTCAACCCTGCCTAAGGGAATGCTGACTGGATTGATATGGATTTATTCAAATCCTGATATGAACAGAAAGTTCTCTTTAGTAGCAGGTTCACGTGGATTAGGAGTGAGCTCTGGAACTCAGTATATGAAGTGCATGTCATAAGTAAAATTAGAAGAAAACAGAAAAAAAAAAGGAGCCATAGCAATGTGAACTGGTCTAAATAGTAGGCTTTTGTCATTGAAAGAAACTTCTGATATTTGCTGACTTGTCTCCTGATAGGATGAAGGGGAACAGCTTTAAACCACATATCTATCTTTAAAGGAGAGTAGGTTCAGATTGGATATTAGGAAAAAATCCTTCACACTGAGTGTGTCAAGACATTGGGACAGGTTGCCCAGAGAAGCTGTGGCTGCCCCATCCCTGGAAGTGTTCAAGGCCAGGTTGGATGGGGCTTGGAGCAACTTGGGATAGTGGAAAGTGTCCCTGCCCATGACAGGGGGTTGGAATGGGATGATCGTTAAGGTCACTTCCAAAACAAACCATTTTAGGAATCTATAAATCTATGATATATATGATTTATTGCTTATATCTTTCAAAGTGCAAAGGAGGATAAAATACTGAAATAATAAATGCTTGCTTGAAATGAAAAATTAAGTAAATATATAACACAGGAATAGAAGCATGGGGAAGATATCTGAAGTGGTGCACCAACTGGAAAATACTCTTTAATACAATTGTCTTCTCTGCAGGGTGTAGTAGCAGTGAATACTGTCCAAGGCATCTTTGCTCTCACTGCTTTGAGATGCACTCCCTTATTTTAATTTTGGGGTGGACTTTGTTCTACTTAAAAGTATTCTCTATATTTTACAGGAAATTAGCTGATTCTGGAGAAAAAGGAAATATAAAAACCGGGGTCACAGGTTACTAGGAAGGGTACTGGATGGATATCTCCAAGATGAGCTGTTCACGGGCAGTCCTGTGCACAGCACACTTATTCAAGGATGCTGCTTAGAGGTGTCTGTGTTTAATAGGTTTCCTGTCTTGGAAACTCATTTTCCCAGTTCCCACGGAAGAGATGGAAACAGGTAATCATTATACTCATCTCTCACATGACTAAAAGGATTGCTGGAACAACTTGCCCAAGGAAGTTGTGAAGTCTCAATCCTTGCAGGTGTTACAAACATGAATGGATATGGCCCTCAGCCACCTGCTCCTGTAGTTGACTCTGGTCTAAACATGGGGGTTGGCCCAGACATTCTCCAGAGGTACTTTCTGTCCTCAATGACTCAGTGAATTATGGTCTGGAGTGACTAAAACTACAGTAAAAAGTTCAAATTACCATGGTTAACCCTTACTTTGGCTTCTCTCTTTAGGCTGACACAAAAAATTGCTATGTTGTGGCTTTTGCAATATAAGTATTCTGCCTAGACATGTGCTGAAATCACCAAAATCTCACCGCATTCTTTATCATCATCTTTATTATTTGCATAGCCTCCAGTGTCTGTAAAGGTTTGTTGAATTTTAACTGGTGGCTAAAAGGTTGTGTACCCCCACTTGTGCATCTCAGCTGTTCCACTTTACAATCAGTCCATGGCTGACAGGTGCAGCAGGGCTGTTGCTGGATAGAGTGACACGAAGCAGTGGATGCACCCACCATGAACACAGTTCTTGTGGAGAGAGTGACTGAGTGGGGAAGAGAGCACAGACCAGCACACACCAACACCCATTGATTAAATACAGCCATTTATCAGCTGAAGGGAATTAGGTGATGGTGGAATGGGTGGATATAATGAAGAGTCATGAGTTTCAAGGCAAGAAATGTTCTTTGTTTTGGGTGGCATGAAGAGGAACATATAACAAAGATGAATGTGAGCAAGGCAAAAATTGGGGTAAAGAGAAATTACTGGCTAAGATAGTGTCCAGTTTGGTTCTGAAATGACCTTGGGTGCAGTTATAACCTAGATAAGAAAGTCTTCTATGGGAAACAATCCTGCCCTGATAAGGAATTGGGCAAAAGCATCTCTGTTGCCTACAAATTCACTTTCTTTGCTCAGATCCTCAATTCTAAGATTTAAATCCTTTAGGATTTTGTGAAGAAAACATATTTCCCTTTACATGTATTTCCAGCTCTTTGATCTGGGAAATAGGGTCAGCTATTATGCACTGATTAAGTGAAGTATGAATACTTCGATTAGCAAATTTCATTTTTTTTTTCCACAAGTTCTGTTCAAAAATATCGTTTTAGGCAAGGTGAACCTCTGGCATTAATACATTTCATCATGTTGTTAGAAGTAAAATCTTTTTAGGAGCTTTTATGTCTAAGGTTTCGCAGAGATTGAGGCAATTGACATTTAGTTTGGAGCTTCCAAATTATGATCATTCAGAAAATTCTTGTGAGCCATAAGTGAAAACATCTTTAAGACACTGGATAAATGTAATTACTATTGGTCTTACAGGTTAATATTATTGTACATATCCAATAATTACTAAAGGTCTTCCTATTGACTTTACTGTTTGAGAGAGACCATTTTTCTATTAGAAACATTTATAATTGTTTCCCTGTAATTTTCCGAGCTAAGTTGCAATAGTGTCATATAATGACCTTTAAAAACGTGTCTAGAAAAGCCTGCAGCTGCTCCCTCCTTGGGTTCTCTCTACTGAGTTATATTTAAGCCAGTGTCTCTGAAACCAGGCAGTAATAAAAGGGATATTATCCTTAGCAAATATCTTAATCATGGTAAATCTCTGTTGCCCTACAAATGACTGCATGGGGGATTAGAGTGGAGTAAGCCATTTGCTGAATATCACTGCCACCTTTCCGAGGCCATTTAAGCGTGTTTAATTTTTCAGGGTGAAACATGAAACCCACTAATACAAATGTTTGCATTTGGCCTGAATTATATCCAGACTGTAACAGTTAGAGCAGGCTTAGGACCAGATTGTGAGTGATCTGTAGGAGGCCAGTTCTGCTTGGGAGAGTGAGAGAGAAAAATGCATTTTTGTTCCCAGTTCCAGCTCTCTTATGTCACTTACGCTGCCTCGCTTCTTTTCACTATTTATGTAAGGCTATCATGGAGTAAAGTACCAGTAAATATATGGATGATGCTTAGCTCTGTGTTTTTTTAATATCAGTTGCAGTCCTTACTGTCATCCAGCGCCTGGGACTTGTGAGTGTCTGGCTTGGGTTCATCCTGGCTAAAATGGAGGTGACAATGCTATGAAGTACAAAATACTTTCGGGGACTTGTGTCCTCCACAGCATCACTTTCTATCTGTTTGTTTATGCAGATTTCTATCAGGTTGCCCAGAAATGCTGTGACTCCCTATTTTCCAGGGGTCAAGCTTACAGGAACTTTTCAGGAGACTGAAGTACTACTGTGCATTTCATGCTTTCTTTTTTCCTTTCTTTTAACAAAGCAGTATCTTCTCTCTGTGCCAGTCCTAGCCAGTTTGGGCTCAGCCAGAGCCTTGGGAACTGGCAGCTCCAGGATTGAATTCTGGGGCAGAATTCAGAGACTGAAAGGTGACACCTCTCAGGTTTCAGGTGGCACAACCCTCTTACTCCACACTGCAGTGCTCCCCTTGTTCCCAAGGAATGTGCACTCGCATTTCCCTCCCCAGCCTCATCTCTTGAGCTTTCCATCAGGCAGCTTTCCCCACAAGCCCTGAACATGACTTCTCAGAGCAGCTATGAGGGTAAGAGCTGTGAGTGTGAGAGGTAGTGTTTGGTCATTCATAGGATCATGGAATCATAGAATAGTTTGGGCTGGAAAGGACTTTAAAGATCATCTCATTCCAACTCGCTTGCTGTGGTCAGGGACACCTGCCGCTACCCCAGGTTGCTCACAGCCCTATGCAACCTGGCCTTGAACACTTCCAGGGGTGGGGCAGGCACAGCTTCTCAGTTCCAGTGCCTCACTAACCTATTTACTATTGTTATGTAAATAATTTCTTCCTAACATACAATGTAAACCTGCCTTCCTCCAGCTTAAGACCATACCCCCTTGTCCTTTCACTACATGTCCTTGTGAAAAGTCCCTCTCCAGCTCTCTTGTAGTCCCTTAGGAACTGGACCAAGTTGTTGTTGATTGTCTCATGACTGCTGGACTGATCTTCAGCAAAGGTGAAGATGGTGAAAAGTCCCTGTGTTTACTGCAGTAAACATCCCAGTGCTCAATGCAGTATTCTCTGTGTTTAAATCCCAGGTGAATTTCTAAATGACAAGCCCTGACTTTGAATGGTCTGCAGAATTTAATAAATATTCTAAGGACCTTAAATGAAACCGTAGGATGTGTGGTTAAGCAGTTATACTTGTTAATTGGGAGATGTAGCTAATAATAACCAAACTGAAAGAGGAAATTGAGTTAGTGTCTCTAAGAAATGAGATATTCACAGTGGACCCTCTCATTAGAGACTTCAAAATTATTCTTTTTCTAAACTTAATCACCTATTTCATTTTTCAACCACTTCAGCCAGACACAAGTATTCTTTTCTGTGACTGTGGTTTAACATAAATTATGTATAGCTTGTCCTATTGGAGAGTTGATGTCTTTGTGCTTTTAGCTTGAATCTGTGTTTTTACCCTAAGGAAAAATAAATTCTCTTAAGTGGATGAAGTTTTATTATACTCTGTTTAGTTTTCTACTATATAGGCAGGTTAAAGCTTTGATTTAATTTTCCTCACAGAAGAAACAAAATTCGTATGGGAGATAATGATAGGTGAAGATGAAATCCCTTTGTGTGTTCGGAGTATCTTTCAGATGCTTTTGTGGTGATTGTGGATGAAATACCTACACAGATAAAATTGATGTAGAATAATAGAACTATTTTGATTAGAAAAGCCCTCTAAAATCATTAAGTCCAACAATTAACCTGACACTATCAAGTCCACCATTGAGTCTTCACAGGTATATGAGGTTTCTCTCTCTTTACTTATTCTGAAGGTGCAAAGAGCTTCTATTTCTGATTCCACCTACTGTTTCATACACTCAGTGGTTGTGGGTTTATCCCTGTAGCTACTTCTGAGGGATGTCTGCTCGCTGAGGGATGTCTGCTCTTTGCACAGACTCTCTCCTGAAAGAGTGAGGCTTCAATTGTGTCTTCATCTGCAGTGGTGGATCAGAAAGTGTTTTCACATTCACTAAATATTTTAGAGGTTAGAAAGTTTCTCTGCAGCAGGATGAAAACTAGAAATGTTATGAGATTTTTGTAAAAAAGGCTGCAGAGTGTGAAGGAAAATTATGTACTGGAATAGGGTCCAAGGTAAAGCTTCTCAGCTGGGCTGTAGGTTTGGACCAGGGTTTTCACATTCCAGTTGATGCTCTCATCACCAGGTAATTGGCTATTTTGAGGAGGCTATTTTTGGCTTCAAGTAGGAATTTCCAAGTTGAGCATGAAAAGTCATTTTGTTCTCGGCTGTTTCTTTTAAATCAGCATGCCCCTGTTTTGGTATAAATACATGTTTTCTCCATGGAAATTCTTCTGAAAAAATCTAATCTAAGGTAGAAATTAGCCCTTCTTTGAACTTTGGATTAAACCAGATGACCTCCTGAGAAGCCTTCCAACATAAATTCTTCTATGATTCAGCTTGGAAAGGTCACCCTCAAACTCTAATAAGGAAAAATGATTCTTGAACCTAGAGTTAAAATACAGTAAAAAATGTCACATTAAGTGCTGAAGGCCATGGTCTAAAGACTTAAGTATTAACTTAGAAACTAATTATTAGCTAGTGTTCTCAGGTGCTGAGTAGTTTCATGCATGTGGACTCTGCAGAAGTTCTCATATGATGTATCGATACAGATATATGTATAGATATATATGGAGGGGGTTGTGGGTGTGTGAGATATTAGACACAGAGAACCATATAAGGGAAGGACAAAAATCAAGTCTATGCCAGTGAGTGACACAGGGCCAGGGGCAGCCACAGGCACTGGATGATGCTCGTGTGCTCTATGGCACCACTTTGACCTGGTACAAGTAGAGGCATTCAAGAGGAAATGACTGATCCTGCTTGGGATTCTACCATGGGTCACAAACCCTTCCCATTTAGCTGGGATGCTGTTGTGGCTACATTTCAAATGTAAATAGCATAAGGAAGTGGAGGCCAGGGAGGTTGAGGTGATACTTCTGGCTGTGCCCTGAGTTGCCTGGGCTGTCCATTGACATGGCATTTCAGTTTTTTTAGTCTCTTTATGCCGTTTTCTTCCATTTTCTTAGTCTCTTTCTTTCACACATGCAAATGTCTTGCTGTAAAAACTCAGCATTTCAAAATAGTTTTTGTTTTCTGTGGTGAATTGGCAGGCACACATGGGAAGGGCATATTCAAAGTTGGGACCTCTAGAGGTTCCCATAATCCAAATAATAATGGTAAAAACAAGGGAATGATGTGTGATTTCTTGTGAAATGACCGTCTAGTCTCCTTGAGAGATGTAAACTGGGTGATTGTTCTGTGTGTACAAAGAGCAAGAGTGCCCATTTCAAGAAGGATTTGGAGACAAACTTCTGCATATCTGTGTTTGCAACAGGCAGAAGCAGCTTCCAAAATTATTAAATTTAGTATAACTTCTGCCAGAAATGCCATAGAAGAACAGCTGTAAAAAAAAAGCCATGGAGCATGGTTTGCATTTGAGCTCCTGTGATATAGAATAAATGCCTGGCACATACAGGGCTGCTTCATGGATGAGATAGGTTCCTAAAGATGGACTTTTACCTTCCCTTGCCATATTACCATGCCATATTACCATGTAGAAAACACTGAAATGCAATGCCTCCTCACTTATCTGTCTGCAAAATGAAATTATAGGCTATTTAACAGAACTGAAGTACTGGGTTAAAATACATTCATTAATTGTGTTGATAATGCCACAGAGGGAATATGTAATAGGAGAGATCAGTGCTCCTGAAGCAAATGCAGTGCTAGAGCTGGGCTTGTGCTAAGGCTGGGCTTGTGCTGGGAGCTGAAGTGCACTCCTGGGCCCAGAATGCTGCTGCCTCTGCTGAGCTCACCCCATGGGGAGGTGAGAGGGTCCTGCCCTGCTGGGAGCCCACCTCTGGATCAGATGAGTAATTAAGTGTTTGTTTGCTTCCAGATGAGTACAAGAGTAAAGTAGCCTGTGAAGATGACAAGCTGAGGCTGAGCTGTAAGAAGAGCATGGTGATAGCCATTTACTCTGCCATCTTTGGGAGGACACAAGGAGGCAGCCTGGAGTGCCCATACCAAAACCTAGGGATGCCCATGATTGGTAAGCTGGGGAATGGGTTGATGACACGCTGGTGTGGGCAGGGTGATTTAAATTACAGTCATGACAGCAGAACTGGCACAGATCATGGTCAGAAAAGCAGGACTGGGATATGCAACCTGCCATGGTGGTGCTCCTGATGTGTGGTACCTTGTCAACCAGCGGTGAGCTTCAGCACGAGCACCAAAATGAGGTGCAGCTATATGTCCTAGCTGAGTTCCCGGGCCACAGGCCTTTCACAGATTCACCTGATTATATGATTGAAGGTGCTTGAATTTCTTGCTCAATTTTCTGTCTTTGTGGTGTTTCATCCACTGAGCCTTTGCCTGTAGTATGAGGATGTCATTTACCGTCTGCAGCCACTGAAGCCTTGACATTGCATTTAAACTTTTACTGAAGTTAAAGCAAGGGAGCAAATTCAAAAAGCAAGTTGTTAAGTTTCATCATGTTACTGTTGGCTTACAGTACCTTCAAGTATCTTCTTTACTCTTAGACTATCAGCATCTCTTACAGTCATGAGTTAAAGATAAATAATCGAAAAACATTTACTGGAACTGTCTGTTTTTGAGCTGATGTGAAATGACTTTGAATATTTTAGGCTGTGGCAGAGAAAGTAACAGTCACAGTACAAAATCCTGTGCTCAGCACTCATCATAATTCTTTGCAGAGCTGAGAGGGAATTAATTGGTTTCCCAAAGGAATTGCCTCCAGAGAGGGAAAGGCTTCAGAGGAGACTGTGAAGGGAACCTTGGTCTGGTGCTATTGCCTTTGTTGGGATCTGTTCAGCTGTATCTGAGGATCTTTGGCTTCACAGCTGCTGATCCAGTGTCCTTAAGGAGTTAAATGATATTCAAATGGAAGCATGTCAAGTGAGTTCTTGGAAATATGATACCCAGATGATGGGAGTCAGTAGAAACCCACTGGTGGAATGAGGCCAGTCAGGTTATTTGTGCAGCATGGCCAGTGTCTTACTTCTGTAGCTGTGCAAATCTGAGCACTTGTAGCACAGCTGAATTGTGCAGGGTCTCCTGAGGTGACCAGTGTTCCTGGATTTTGCCAAAACAGATGTGCGTGGCAGGGTAGCCTGGACCTCTTTGTTGTGGTGTTTGGGATGGGCTGAGTCTGTGCACTGGTTGCTGTGGTGGTTGGGCTGCTGGGTGAGAACTTGCCAAGTCAGTGAAACAGGATGGGTTTCTGGAGCAGACCTGAGCACCCCACTCTGTTGTCCTTGCTGAGAGAGCAAGAACAGGCACTTGCCAGTGACAAGGCACCAGCACAGGGACCCACTTTTCGATGTCAGCACGAAGCAAAACTCTATGTGAAGCCACAAAGACCAAAGTTTTACTCTTCTTTGCCCAGCTGATAAGTCATGAAACTTGTACTGGCTGAGAGCAGGGTATGTGGGACCAGAAAATGGGACAGGAGACACAAACAGGGAGAACAAGAAGTGGGGACTGACAGCAGGGCTGCATGTGCCATAGGATCTCCAGTATCTGTATGCCCTTCTGTTCTCAAACTGGCCTTGTGAGGTCTACAAATTGGGATGCTTGCCCAAGGAAATGAGGTGTCAGATCCTAGAGTGCAGCACAGTCTGCTGCTGGGATGAGGCAGGGCCTTCCTCAAGTGTCAGCTCCTAAATGAAACTACTTACATGAGCAGGCTCAGTACAAGACAGTGTAATGTCAAGTCAGGGGTGGGAATGCTGAGGAGACTTTACACTAAAATCCAGCTCAAGGTTTTAAGCTGTGAACTGATGCTAAAAATGACTGAGTTGCTGGATAGGAGCAAATATCTACATGTTCAGAATTGCTGGGATCTCAAGTATCTTAAGCCAGTCTGGTTCTGCTAGGGTGCTGTGGGAGGTGGAATGTCCTGCCTGCACAAGAGCAAAGGGAGGATGAGGAGGGTGTCTGGAACATCTGCTGGCTGCATGCCCTGCAGGGCTGGGGAGGAGATATAAGGAACTCACCAGGGAGCAGTGGCTTCCCCAGGCTTCCCCAGCCATTTGGGCACTGTGTGTGTAGGGTGAAAGACAGACTATAGCTGTTGATGTTTCCTTGCTTGCTAAAATCCTGAGTGAATTGTGGGGATGGAGGTCAGCTTAACTAAAAGAAAATTGGGGGTGAGCAGATGGTCATGGCCAATTTACCACACTCCAGCCCTTGAATCCCAGTCATGTTTGGAGTGGTTGTTCAGGTTTCTTCAGCTATAGCTCACTGGTCCCCTTGGTATGAGGCAGTCTCTGCTTATCACAGCCCTTCATCCACCTGTGAGCTGAGCCAGTGTGGCAGAGCTCTGCTGCTGCAGTGTCCTAGGTTGCAATGTAAAGATGTGCCCAAAGGTATGTATTCAATCACCATCTACATGAGCTGCTGAAACCAAGAGGGGCAGTGTTTTCCTTGCCTCCTCCCCCAGACTATCTCCTGTTAATGGTCCATCAATGCCTTGCCCCATGAGTCATAGATAACTCCCTCTGGGAGCTATTTCTGTTTAATGGGCAATCAAGGACCCACAGCATGACTGATAAAATGACATCATCCCATTGTGAGATGCTCTGCCCAGGGGGAGGAACCAAGCATTCCCACCTGGATATAATCTGGGATTTCGGACAGAACAGCAGTGCTTATCCACTGGTTTCCAGAGGACAAGGACTACTAGACCTTTTCTACCACTTCAGCAAAATCACTTCATCTGGACTACTACCACCACCCTAACAAGCAGAGTGTCACGTTGTATTCTGACTCTGTCAAAGGTATTATTGCATGTACTTTACCTTTTTGTATTAAATTGCATTTCTGACTTGGAGTTTCACTGGTTTTTGCTTTCAAACTAGCACATGCAGGAATGGGAAGGTGAGTTGTGGCCGTAGTTTGCGCTTCTCTTGACGCCACAGGAGAAACTGGTGTGGGATCTTACTCTAACCCAAATCAGCAAAAAGCACATTCACACTGTGCTTCCCCATGGCACCCTGCAAACCTCCCACTCCTGTCTCCATTACAGCAGTGACAAGAGCAGGCTGTGCTCCCAACTGCCGCCAGTGATTGTGGGAGCAGCACTCAGGGTCCCCCAGCCTGCTTCAGAAACTGCTCTTCTCACGGGCCTGCCTAGCCCAGCAGGCAGCTCTGTTCTTTCAGGAGCAGGTGGAAACATCACAATTTATAAATCAAAGCTTCTGCTAACTCGAGAACATTTCCCTGCACGTTTCCACAGCCCTGCAATGTGGGGAGGGCTGCTCCCTTGATCCCAGACATTCACAACAAGCTGATCTTACAAACATGACTGTATGAGTCAGACTTTGCAGCAACATCCAGTTCCTGTAAGGCAGAACCCAGCTATGTTCTGTACATGGGAGATTTACTCTGTTTGAATTTCATGGGACTGATGATTTGTGTCAAGTCTGAGCCTTGGCAAAGGGCATTTTCCTGGGAAGTACGCCCTGCATAAGTTCACAGTGAGTATTTATATCCATGCAGCCTGAGCTACTTGATGAGTGAAGAAGTCATACTTGCCCTAAAAGCAGTGAAGATTATCTTTTCTTCCTCTCCTAATGAAAAACAGTTCAGAAAATTTGATTCCATTTTTCCTTCTGTGGACAAAATGCACATTTGGATTGAATTTAGAGATATATAGCTTCTACGGGTGAAGCTTTTAAAGAACTGAGGTCTAAGATGGGCGGGAGAGCTGGTCTAAATAGAGCATTGCATGTGTAAGGTAAACCAATTCAATTTATGTTGTTTCTGAGTTGAAAAACAAGACTTTGTACTCCTGTAGAAATGTTGAGGAGATAGAGTCCACTAATAGTGAATTTCCTGGATTCTACATTAGGAGCTCAGCTGGTTTCTTAGGTATCCTGGTGTTGCAGTCCTTTTAACCCAGCTATTGCTGTGCTGCTTTTGGGTGAGGAAAGATCCCCAAGTCACCTTTCACATGCCATGCCATTCCAGACACATGCTTTCCTTTTGTATAATGTCTATGTGAATGTGCTTAGCATCTGTGAAGAGAAAGTTATGGTGGAGAACTCCATCCTATTGCTGTCATGTTAAAGTGAAAATCTGTCAGGATCCTGTTTTAACTGGAAACATGCTGAAACTTATGTCTCTGACCGTAATGGGAAACCCCTGCAAACAGCTGGAGCCCTCCATGAATGCCTTGGGAACTCTGAAAAGCTCCTAAAAGAATTTGACCTTATCTGTAACTCTCTTAATAAAGCCTCCACTTTGCTGCCAGCATGTGCAGAGAGCATACACAGAGCATGAGGAGGTCTCTGGGGAAAGGGCTATTTACAAGCAATGAACCATTAATATCCCTCAGCCAAGTGAGCCCTTTGCCCCCTTTTCCTGCTGTTTACAGCTGCCTCTGCCTGCATCTCCAAGTGGCTTGTTTATTCTGAGAGAAGTAATTTTAAAAAATGGCCTTTTCCTACATGAGTCTGAGTGCAAGGTAGTGATCTAAGTGATTAGGAGACTGAGGAGGAGGATCTTGGATGTAAAATGATTACCCTTTTTATTGCTTAGTGGAGCAATATCTTTGTTCATATTCAGGACCCCTGACTTGTTCACATTATTCATTTTTACAGTAGCTCCCCCCTGAACCACAGAAAGTGAGATGGACGTGTTCAGCTGACCTCTAACATAGGGTCCAGGACTCCTTCTCAAGGACCCTGTCTTTCTCCATCATAAAATATATGCAAAAAGCCCAAAGCAATTTAACTGCTCATCCTGGGTAGAAGGAATCTGGGCTTGGTTTTGGAGTTGATGCAAGATTGTAGGAACCCTGGTTCCTCAGCCTCACTCTGGGTCCTGGGGTGTGGATTAAGCTGAGTACTCTGCTGAGACTGAAATGTCCTTGTCACTTAACATACAAGTTGTCTCCTGTGCCTCTGTAAGGGGGAAAAATGAATGTGTTTACAAAGCCCTGAGGAAACTCAGATGGCACTCTCTGACTCATGGGATCTGATAATGGAAGAGCAGAGGAAGGAGTTCAGCTAATGAGCCCGTACTTTAGGTGCTCATTCCCTGGTATTTTTCATTCTAATGCAGTGACAGAAGCTGATCAAACCCAATTTGTTTTGATTTCCCCCTCTTAATGCAGATGTATATAAGACTTAAAGCAGTGTCCTCATATAAATATTTATTACACTATATAAATAATGGACCCTTTTAGTTTGTTTATCTGTGACCAGATCTAGCATGTGAATGAATATGAAATACATCCAGTAAAAAATCCATTTTATTCCAGAGTACCATGTTCCTGCCAGCACAAGAGCTGGTTTTAAGAAACTGCTGCCCCTCCAGCTGTGTATTTCTTGCTCTCTTCTGCTTCACCATCTATGACCATTTTCCATCCTGTTTCCATCAGCACAAGGTTGTGTCTGTGCTCTAATCTTAGTCTTAAATCAAATGCTTAAAAATAAAAAGGCCCCTAAAGTGTGGAGCTGGACCAGTGAGGAGTAGTAACCCCTGGCATTGATGGAGGAAGCAGAGGGTGGCTGGGAGTGCAGGAAAGGATGGATATCCACAGAAATCTGTGCTGGTCAGACAATGCCATGTAGCACAGCTGACCTTCAGCAGATCCAATGGCTGAAAGACTCTTGTGCTTCATCCTGGTTTCCCTGTCTGGCCTTTAGAGCAGCTGCAGTGCTGGGTCTGTGCGATGAGCAGCAGTTGAGGGGGTCAGACCCTTCATTCCTCTCTACAGCAGCCTTCCAAAGCACCCCTCCTGCAGGTGTGACTCTGTGTATGCTTCATTTACATTCAGGGCAGAAACTGCTTTATTAGGTGTATAGCTCATGATTAAGAACATGTTTTTAGAGGCCAATCTGTTTGTATGCAATAAAACCCACAAGTATCCAAATGTGAAGGCTAAATAAATATCAGTTGCTGTTTAATTCACATATCATACCTTATTAAATTTAAATTGAAATGCAGTTCCCATTCAGAATGCTGAGTTAAAGTGGGACAAAGCCTGCTTTCAGAAAGTTGTCCTTCAATTTTAGATACTTTATGTGTTTCACTTTTTGTCTCAAAACACCAGGAGGTAATTAAAATCACTTTACAGCTGTTTCTAGAAAACTCCAACTATTGTTGGATTCCATAGAGCCATAAAAATGATTTATATGAAATTGTTTTTATATGCACACAATAGCTATTTAAAAAAAATAATTAAAAAGTCTATTCAAATGTGAGTCTGGACAAGATCTTTCTCTAAACCAAGGTTCAAGTTGGTTATGAAATGCTGTTTACAGTGGAATATGGCCCCACGCAGTGATTGTAATTAAAAATTCTGAAACTAGTAATTTAAATAGCACTAGCAGATTCTGTGATGCTATTGGTATGGTATTTGAAGAAGTAAAGTGAGTATTTGTATCAGTAATATCAACTTGTTTAGTGGCTGACCTTATAAAAGATGCCTATTGCCGAACTATTAGTTAAAAGCAACCCCAAAATACAATCCTAATGATAAAAGGGCAAAGTTTAAGAGATTTAAATGTGTAGCATCTCAGTTTGTTTCCATGGAGTTGCTTTGAATGAAAACCAGTGTAACTTGTTCAAAAGTGATAAAGTTCCTCTTAAACTAAGTCAGATATCACTCAAGAATATTGCAAAATTGCCACAATGAGAGCCTAAGAAACAAAGGTAATGTGAAACCTGTAAGTGTGCAGGCATGCCACGCTTTATTTTAGGAACCAAGGGCAAGAAGTGACTTGCAGGCTGTGTCAACAGGGTAATCTCTTTAGAAAATGGGCCAGTGCTGCAGCTTGTGAAGTTCAGACCTTACTTCAGCCTAGGTCTAGGCACTTATTGAGTGTCCCAACATTCAGGAAGAGATTTTTTTTTTTGGGCTGTAATGAATAGGAAGGAGAAATGAACTCAAGGACTTCACAGAGAAGTAGATATATTGGAAGCACTATCTGTATGTTCTGCTGAGTGATGCTAAAGCTGTTACCTTCTTTGCTTCTTTTCTTGAGTGCCTTACAGCTCACAATCCACTCTGCTGCAAATTAAATAATAAAATTTAACTGTCATTGCCACACCAAATCTTCTTTGTTCTCTGAGACTTCTTGGAGCCATGTTTGAAGCTGTCCTTGGATTCTCACTTCATCCCCCAAACCCAAGAAATGTTATTAATTTGTTCAACTTTGCACACTCTGCGTCAGTCCCTGCAAAACTGGAGGCTCATTTATTTTATATGAGTTCTGGTTCCAGATACAAGAGTGATAAGATGATTTAGGCTCACATTAATAAACCAAGTGTTTCTAAATGTAACTATAGGATTTGTAATTAAACCTGTAATCAATTCTTCAGTTGCAGTCTCTAAATGTGATTGGTTTCTTTTAAGATAATTTTCTCTTTTCTAGCCTACTGCTGAAGCTTCCAAAGTTTTATGAACTGTATGGTGACTAATTTTTCTCTCTCTTTCTGTAAAACATACTTTTTAATGTAAAGCTGGCCTTCTCTGCATATCCTTCTAATGTTTGGATATAGATTTCCTTTCTAGCCAGTTGCTTTCAGTGACATTGTGCAAGACATATGTTCTATATACAGCTGTATCAACGTGAAATTCTCTACTGCTATTTGTCATATGATGTTGACCATTTATCATTTTACAAATACCAGCAGGGAACTTCACCTTTTAATTGTTTTGGGCTCCTGCTCCTGAGCTTCTTCTGTGTATGTAAATACATTTCTTCTTCTGTACCTTTTTTATTTAAGCCCAGTCATTGATTTCTATTGGCTGAACTTCACATTGGTTAGTCTTAAGGATACTCAGGTATTTGTAGTTTGGTTTTCTCCCTCTTGTCTTGTGGATCTAGACCCAACTCACTTTTGTCCTCTATTGAGGCTTGTGTGCCATGTCAGGGAAGAGAAATACAGTGTATTTCAGTTGCCCCCAACTGAAACTGTGACAACTTTGCACTGATAAAGAAATTATCTCTCCAGGCTGCTAAATGAGAGAGAAAGTGGACAAAATCCATCTTTATTAACAGTCTTCTGCACTGGCTTTTAAAGAGAATGTCAAACTTAATGGGTATGGGCTAAGTTGAAAATGCCTGGGGTTTGATGTACTGCACAGAGTGCAGACTGACTCCTTGATATTCCGTGAAGACATCCTTCACAGGCTGCTGGATGGCTAATTTTGGCTGAAGCTGAGGCTTAGGCACCTCTAGCAGCTGCCCCTGTATGAAGGAGCTGACTTTTGTATCAACCGCAGGTAATGGAACATCTTTAAAATATAGGAGAAAATGCCCCAAACCAGGAGAGCCTCCTTCCCTCCTGATTATGATAGAGGTTCTTTTTCAGACTGAGGCAGCCACTCCTAGGTAAAACATGAAGGAATTTAGGCAGTTGCCTCACCTAAAAGGTTGGAGTTACTCCCTGCTTGTGTCCTTGCTGCCATTCCATTGAAATTTGCTTTCTCTTTTGGCAGACAAGTGGATAACCACAGCACTGATTCAGGCATCTGTCAGCTTTCTTTGCTGAAAAGAACTAAATTTCTCTCCTCTTAATTAATTGACTCCTTCCATCTTTCATTCTGTCCTCTTGCATTCATAGCTCCCAGCAAGTAACTTTTCCTCTTTTGTTCTTGAGCAGAAAATCAGGCTGCGGTGTTATAGAGAAAAATCCTGTCCTCTGCTTGGGAGGAGTGTCCTCCTCAAGCTGTCAATTGTTTGTAAATTACTTCCCTAAAGGGAAAAGTTGATCCTTTCACCTGCTCCTCAAAAGACAGCTAGGAAAGCTAGAGTTCTGCTGATGGTTTAATTTTGAGATTTGTGTCTGTTCCTAATGCCTTTACACTGAGCCAAAGCATCCTACAGAATTTGTCTCTTGATCAGGTACCACCAGTCCCATTCCAATTCCTAAACACTTACTTCATATGTACTGCTGGAAATAGTATTTTAGGCAGTGATCCCCTTCTGAAATCTTTAATTGTGGCCAATATTTGGTCCTTTTGACACCTCAAGGTCTTATATTTGCTTGGCTGAAAAAAGTAGAATGAGTGCCCCATTTATCTTGAAAATTCTCAGACTCAGAGAGTCTGACTCATCCTCTTACGAGTGGGTGGAGTTTTTTCTCAGGCTCCAGTTTTGTTTCTTTTTAAGGTGCATGCATGTTAATATTGGGTTGAGCTCCATGTCCTGCTACCTCTCCAGATCCATGGTCAGCCTGTGGAAAACTCCTACCTGGCAGCTTCACAGCATGCTAACATATTCAGCTGTGTGTGGTCCTGCTGGCTCTGGACAGCCTGTCTCATCTGTGCAGGAACCTATCTTTGCAGGTTCAGCTTGGCTGTGCCAGGTGACTCTGCTCATGAGCAGATAAACAGACGTTCTTGGGCATCTGCAATATGCCAAACTTCACTGTCACCTTTCTCAAAACTTGGGGTTTAAATCTGTTTGTGGATCCATCTGTGATGGCTGCTGCCTTGGAAGAGGCTCCAATCTCCACCAGAGCATCTAAGAGTTACCAAAATGCAAAAATTAAAGAGTTTGGAAATAATCTTTCAAACCCATACAGGTTTTGCAATCAAAAGCAGCAATGCATGGCTCAGATTTCAGATTTGGATGTATCACCCTTACTGGAGAAAAACAAGTAACACTGAGTAACCATAATTAAGGATATGATTAATAGGCATTGGCTCCAGTTTCTTTTATTTTATTTTTTTTCTTTTCACCAGAAAGAGGTAATAAAGAAATAGTCATGCTGGGAAGCAGCCTTAGACTGACTAAAATCCATTCATTGTGGTGAGCTTGATGATATGGACATTACATCACCAAGACTAATTCCAGTTTTAAAGCCAACGTGGTCTGCGAGATGCAGCTGGTAAAATCCTCCCTCATGGCTCTGTTGCCCTGGTTTGGGTTTTTACTCTGACAGAAGCTGGGCTGATGGAGTAGATCAAGGAGTCATATCATACTAAATGCAACTGGTAAGGCAGATTACCCACTGAGGACTTATACTAAGGGTTGTGAAGTCCAACTGACCACTGCATTTGTGAAGTGATCCTGGGAAAGGGAATTCACCTTGCACCAGGAGCAAGGCTGAAGGGATGTGCAACTTCTAGAAAGTGGGGCCAGAGGCAAAAAGAATAAAGTGAGCTGATCCCACTCCCCCCCAGCCCCAGCTTTAGCTGAAAATACCGTATTTGAAAAGCACAGATGATACCTTTAAATGCTTTCACATGTGAAAGTTTCACTGTAGCCAGGATTCGTATGTGCTCTCTGGCAGTGTACTGAAGCAATCCAAGACTAATGAAAGCCAAGGGTAACTCTGGCCCAACCTCTCCAAGAGGGCCCTCCATCATCTATGAGGTCTTAGAGCAGTTTTTATTGCTGTATCATGGGATTTGGGCTTTAAGAGGTTCTCGGCAGGGGCCTGGCTCTGCTTAGCAGTACTTACCTCAGACTTATTGATATGGTGTTGGCATTTGTAAGCGTCCTCCCCACGTCTGACACTTGTTTGTTACTGGTGCCAGGGTGATATCTCATAAAACATTTGGAATTTGCATTTAGCAAGCAAACAAGCAGCAGAAGAAAGGAGACTGTAGAATATAAAATCACTAAGGCTGGAAAAGAAGACCATCTTCATCTGGAACCTCTAATATCCTCTAGTCCAACTATAATGTTGCCCTGAATGAGCATGACATCTGATACAATAAGTGCCATGTCTAATCTCCCACTTCTGAAGATCTGGAAAAAATGAATTTGGCCAGCTGAAGGGGACCACAGCTCAACTCTGATGCACCTCATTGCAGGGCTTGGCTTCCATGCATCTTCTTGCCAGGATAACTGCATGATTTATGGATAAAACCCCTCTGTTTTCTTGCCTCTTTGAACTCTGAGGATGAGCACCTGGAGGTGAAGACTTCTGACCTGGAATCACCTTCTGAAGAGGTACTAATATAATTGGAGCTCTCAATTCTTCAATGAGCTCCCCAAGGACTTATTCACATTTGGAAGTTAAATTACCTACGCGCACTTCATAACATCCAACAGGAGTGAATTCAGTGTTTTTATAAGCCTGAGACACAAGGGTAAAAGAAAATACCTTGTTGTCCCTTCTAGAGCTCTGAATGACGTGGTGGTGACTGTGATTTATGAAGGTGCTGTACTCTCATCTATCACTCAGCCACCTCTCAGATGTACTATTGACATCTTCAGTGCTCATTAGGGAGGGAGTAAAGATGCTTGAATATGACATTTTGGCACCCAGCTAAATGAACTCCTTATCAGAAACCCTTTGAAGTGTGTAAGGAAGATGGTCCCATTTGGAGGTTTTGATTGCTGCTCTCACATTTTCCAGTTCAACGTGTTATGTGGAGGATGAACATGCTGACAGACCAAGAAATCCAAGATGGGAGACAAAGCTAATTTCAGTGTTGATGTAGTCCTCCCTCAAAACACTGCAGGCTGCTTGCCCTGGCCTTTATGGTAGTGTACAAGGCACTTTTGCTTAGAAATTCTGTGGAGGCAAAGCCAGGGAAAATTCCCTGTTGTGAGCAAAAGGATGTCTTTGAAGTGTACACTTGGTCAGAGTTTGTGCCTAGACTCCATTTCTTTTTTTTTATTACTGTTTCCAAGAGAATGGCTCAGGTCTTACCATGGGGAACATGAGAAGAATATTTGGATTTACCGTGTGGGAGATTGTTGTTGTCAGTACAGTTTAGCTGGATCTTGTAACATTGATACCTCAGATGACTTTCTGCCACTCCTGCATTCACCAGATTCTGGTGTTCATTAGGGTCTGGAGGTCAGGGAAAAAATAAAATTTCCCTAAATTGTGACTGTTTGCAGTAAGAGCCAAGGAAATGGAGCACTGTGCTATACTGAAGTCACACTGTGACTCCACTTGTGGAGTGGTTTTTCCACAGTGGTTTTCCACAGTGGAAACCTCTACTGTGCTATACTGAAGTCACACTGGCAGCCACTTAAAAGCAGTCTGAGATTGCTTGGAATCTTCAGTGATGGCCTGGGACAGAGTTTGAAGGTGATACCAAATTGGGCAGGACACTTGTTACAGCTTAATTAGAACACTGAAATATCTGGTTTGGGGTTTTCCAGGTAAAGAGAGATGTTGGAAAACTGGAGCAAGTCCAACGAAGCTCCACCAAGCTGCTCAGGGGCCTGGAGCATACAGCATATGAGGAAATACTGAGGGAGACAGGGGTGTTCAGTTTCCAGAGGAGAAAGCTCTAGGTGGGATCTTATGTCTGTTTTTTACTAAGGAATAGGTGATTCTAGAGAAGATTCTTTTCAGAAACACACAGAAGGAAACAGCAGATGAACATCAAAAGCAATGAACAGGAGTTACAGCAACAGAAACCTGATTACAGACCAGGAAAAAATCCTTCACCTGGAGAGGGGCTTAGCCCAGGATCAAGTGACTAAGAAGTTTGGGAAATATTTCTCTGTGGAGATTTTCAAAACTTGCCTGGGCGTATGCCAGAGCAACCTGATGTAACATCAAAGCTGGCTGTTCTTTGGGCAGGAGGTTGGAGTGGATAGGTTCCAGATATTGCTTTCAGCTAAATTATGGGATGGTTTATGTGCCACAGTCTCAGCAGGTGATGTTTCCCCTGGATATATTTTTTCATCCTATGGTTTGCAAAAAGTCCATGTAAAAGAGGTTTTACAATCCTGATGCCCGACTTTCTATGTGAGGGGCTTTCATCTTTGCCTGTAATTGCAGTGTAGAGAGTTCCTTCTACTCTTCTGCTCATTTTGGCTGGGGCAGGTTGAGTTGCAGCAGCCTGGCAGTTGGAGAGTTGAGGACTTCATGATGGGTATTTATGACTGTGGTGGGCTGGTCTGTGCCCAAAGAAGCTGGGTTACATGTACACTGGTAATTGAATAGTATCAGGGGCACAGGTACTGGAAATAGATCTGTACTGTGAAACTGTATCATGATCCATGGCATGTTGTCTTGGCCCAGATAACTCTCCTAGGTAGTCCAGAAGATCACAGAATTCATGAAGAGTTTGAGTTGGAAGGGTCCTTAAAGATCATCTTGTTCCAATCCCCCTACCATGGGCAGGTACACCTGTCACTAGACCAGGTTGCTCAAAGCCCCAAAGATACAGTGGGGGCCTTCTGCAAATTGACTATTAGGACTAGTCCTGTTATATCTCAGGCTGTAACACCTGTTTGGAGTGATACTAGTTGGCAAAACCATTCTAAGGTACAGGGTATCACTTAAACAAAGAGGGTAAAGGTGTGACCATAATTTAGCCCCCTTTGGTTTCCTGATACAGATGCTGCTGCTAAAGTCAGTTTGGGTGGAGACCATGGCCTGCTCAGAACTGCATGGGAGGAAGGAGGCCATCAACACCAGGACAGGGCTAGTGATGGCTAGAAGAGCTGTCAATGTTAGTGTAAGGGTATATGACAAATAAAACTCCTAGAAGCATTTTCAGTCTGATGAAAGTGCTTTGGCACCTGAAGAGTCAATTCAATCTGTTAAGGTGGAGAGCAGAGTCTATAGGTTGTTAGTGCATACATATTCCTGAATGGGGAATGTCCCAAAGGCTGCCCATCTCTGGGAATGCTGGATACAAAAGGCTTGTTTTTCTTCTCCCAGGACCAGCAATGTGTGATTCCCCACACTCCCATGGATACAGCATGCTTCTGTGCCAGAGGGCAAGGCCCCCAAGCACACAGCTGTGGGATGTTCTCTGTTTTGTGTGAGAACAATAACAAACAAAAAGAATAGGCACCCTCCATGAAATCCTCTGCAGTGTTCAGATTTGCTGAGTTTCTCTAACTGGACATTTGCAAAAAGACAATGAATCAGGATTGCTGCATGCCAGATGTTTCCACTGAAACCTCTGACACTCATTGGATCAGAAATCCCCTAAGGAAGTTTGGGTTGTTCAGTATGAAAATGTTCGCATGGAGCCTTCCTCTTTTGTCATTTGTAGCATGTGAAATAAAATGCTCCCTTTGATTTGAGCAAAAAGACATGTTACCTTCTAAGCTTGGTTTTCTGTGGCTTTCCTGTGTCTCTCATGGCTTTTATTGTTATGCTGGTTCTAGCACTCGGTACCTTTTGAGGTCCATTTTTCCTTTCCCTTCCTCCTAATAAGTGACCAAAATGGGTTTGTATTCCATTATCTATTCCATTTGTAGCTATCCTGTTCCTTTTAGCAAAAGTTTGATGTAGAAGAAATATCTTCTTGCAAGTTTCCCCCTGAGCTTGGTCCTGGCTGGACAGTGAAAGCAAACTGTCAGTCTTGCACCTAAAAGCTCAAGACTTCATCCATGCAAATTGTTCTCACCTTAGGTAAGAAAACAGGCAAAACCACCTGGTAGAGAAAAATACGTGGGAAAACACTTACTTTTGGAACTTCCCATACTCTAAATTTCTAATATGAAAAATGTTTCTATGTGCATGGAATGAATGTGATTAAAATGATATTTCTACTCACATGGTAGATGATAATATTATAATTATTACACCTCATAGTAATTTTCATTAGATTTAGAAATAAAACATCTGAGAGCAGACAGAGGCACTGGTCACCTTTATCTTCAACAAGGGCCAGAGAGGGAGATTTGAGACACCTCTTGTGGTTGTTACAAAGATGAAACATCTTTTATTCTCAGCCTTCTTTGTATGGAGGTATGGAGGTTTCTGATTCTTCAGTGTTCTTTCAATTTACTAGAGGTGTGTTAGAGTCAGATACACCTTCTCATGTAAACACAAAGACTTTTAAATGTGGAAATCTTGTATGTGCTCTCACAGTCTGCAACTGGTAAACTATTTTTAGGCAATTTCTGTTGTGACTGGACAAATATTCACAGATAGGTATTTTTTTTCCCTTTTAGAGTGTCAGTCAGCTACTGCTCTCCAGCTCATGATCAAGCGCTGTCATGGGAAAAGAAGCTGCAGCATATATGCCAGCACTTATGAATTTGGAGATCCTTGTTACCCAGGCATCCAAAAGCATCTTAATGTCATCTACACCTGTGGTAAGTTACAGAATTCTCTAACTCTCTCACTGGGGTCCGTATTTGTTGAACAGTGGTGCATGGAGAAGAAGACGCAAAAAGTTGTTGAACTTCCATCTGGCTCATGGTGATTCTTATTTGATGAGCAAGGGGAAGCTTTGGATCACCAGAGTAGTTTAATAATTCTGCTGCTTTTTCTACTCATTGGCTTTATAGGAATAGCAAAAAACCTGAAAGTGGTATTTATTAACCCATTCATCTTGTTCTTCAAGGCAGGAAAAGCTGGCAGTGAAGTCAATCTGCTCAGTGGACGTTTACACACTGAATCTTGGCATCCTGTAGCAAAGCTGTGGTTATCAGTAGGATCCCTATTACTTTATTCTGTATTTAATTCATTTTGTACTGTAGAATCAGGTGATTACCAAACTATACTCACCCACTGCGTTAGTTGAAAATCGCTCCCAAAATCTTAAGGTAAACATTGCAACAATTCTTCTAACAAAATACTGTTATTAAAAAAATATATATTTAAACAGTTGGTGCTCTCAGTTGGGAGCTTAAGTCATAGCATTGAGCAGACACTGTGTTCTTACCTGACTAGTCATCTTATTTTGCAACAGAGAAAAAATTGTTCCTGTCTGAGCCCTGTAGTATAAAAACAACATCTGTCTTCTTACTGTGATGACATTTTGGTCATTTTTAGCTGACATATTTGAAAATATTTCCTTCAGGGTTTTGCTTACGTAGTTGTCGCAAGGATCAGCTCAATCTCTGTCTCTGTGTTCCTTTCTGCACCCATCTGGAAGTGCAAATTTTGGTGCTGTACTGAATGTGCTGAGCAGACAGTGGGACATGTAGTAAAGGAAAAGTTCTCTGTGCCCTCATACAACAATGGGTCTGTGGGTCACTCTCTGTGTGACTGCAACACGCTGAGTGTGACAGAAATCCAATTTGAGATGGAGTCACTACAACATTTTGTGTAGTGGCTACAGCATGGTGGGTGAGCAGCACCCTGAGGAGCAGGGACATTGATGCAGGAGCATCAGGCTCTCAGCTCGTCTGGCTGTTGTTTCATTTGGCAGGAGTGGCAGGGAGGTTGGGTTTTGTTTGAAGTGATGAGGCAAGAAGTAGCAAGGCTACCCATGCAAAGCCCTGTGAATTTTTAGTCAGGAAGGTGATGTTTTTATATCACTTTTCTCATAAAAAGACTGGATAGAAGCTTATCCTCATGGGGATTTGACAGAAATGAAGGCAATGTAGAAGGAAAAACAGGAGTTCCATCTCTCAAAAATCCAGGGCAAACAAACAGATCCCCATGATGTATTTCCAAGAGGATTTCTCCTTCAAAGGCCTCCACAACCTCATTCTAGAATTTTACTCCTGGTCTCAAAGTCCACTACAAAAGGCACTAATGATCTCTTAATCTGACTTTAACTCTCTAGTCCAAGCCCAACTGCATCAGGAAATGAGTCACGCTTGAGAGCACAAAATGGCATGTTTTGCTTCTCTGTGGGTAAAGTCTGCCTCATCTTTTGAAGGTGGCCATGGCTCCTTTTCAAAACCATGATCTCAGACATGTCTCTGAACTGGATTTTGTGATCAACAGACACATATTTTGTGCCTCAAATAGCAAAGTCCTTCAACATGTGAAAATGAAATAAACAAGAAATCAAATTCCAGTTCCATGTGCTTGTGCCAGACAGAAGTAAGTCCTGGAATTCTTTCAGAAGAAATGATAAAACCAAGCAATTTGGTATTCTTATGGCCTAGAGAATGATACCAGTGTAGAAAAATCTCCTGCTGGCTGTCTCTTTGTTTCAGGTTTCCATAAAGCTGTACACATTATGGCTCCTGGTATAGTGCTCTCCTACTTTCACCAAAACTGTGGGAGAGAAAGGGGACAGACTGGGACAATTGGACCTGACTGCACTTCCCTATTGCCTGTATCTCAATACATATCCATGTTTCCCATCTCTTGCACTTGGAAACTTGTTGTCTCTTGCCGCTGTGTTCTGGAGATCAGTGAAAGATGCAGTGACCCTGGCACAGCTTGGGAAATGTGATGGGTGTACAAATGGGTTTCTCCGAGCATCGCTTCAACCCTTTTTGTTGCTGCTTCAAGTAGGTGACCCCAACATTTTCTGAGATCAGACAGTGCAGTCAGTCTGCTCCTCACTGTCACTCCCTGCCTGCCAGACTGTGGCAGACATGTTTTGCCATGTCACTGGTCTTACCTGTGAGAGAAACTGCCGTGTGTCCTTGGCCAGTGCTACTGACCTGCTGTGCTGCTTCAGAAGAGGTGGTGAGAGCAAGAACAGTAATGGACATACCTGTGGGTGGGAAAGTCTTCATGCAGACATTTCCTTTGTGAGGAACTTCAGTAGCTATGGGGACAGAGCAGCTGAGCTCTGCTTCTGGTGCTAAAGCATGGGAAGGAGTGGAAAGAGACCAATATGTCTTCTTCTGATAGCAACTCATGAAAAGTCTGCTGAGTGAGTAATTGATGAGGTGACAAAAGGTAATATTAGCTAAAAGGTCATGAGCTGTTAGCAGAAATCACAGCTGAGATGGACTCTGTGACAGATTGGTAGTGTTTATGAAGACCAAGGCCTAGGGAAGAGCTGGTGAGGTGTCTTATCTCCCAGTCCTGGCAGGACAACGTCTGCAAGGTCTCTCAGGTCATCATGTCCACATGGTTCTTCTCTAGCCTGGCAGCAGGACCTGGGTTCTGTTCCAGATCTCTAAGAGGTGAATGGATGAGACAACGGCTTTGCTTTCTTTAAGCCATATCCATATTTCTTGAAGGTTCATTCCTCTAGCTTCCATGTTTTATTGGACATGAGAATTCCTGACAGACACACACAGTTTTGCTAATGAATCTGTTCTTAAATAAAGGTGTCATCTAACTTTTTTGCCCAGCTATATATATTTTTAAAATATTTTTTGTAATTACTCCAGCCAGTGGGAATGTCTCAAGTCAGCAGTCCTCCATATCAAATTATACCCCTTTGCACCATGGGTTCAAGGCCTGTTGGCATCACTTAGCTGAGAGGGAAATCCCAATTTGTGTGTGTGTATGAGATGATTGAAGCAAACAAGTACCCAGCAGCCTGGTGTGGTAGAGATCTCCCTTGTGCATTAGAGTCCCATTAGCCCAGCTAAGGAAACAGATGAAAAACCCTCCAACGTAAAAACATTCCAAACCCGAACCTTGGCAGGAGCTGAAATACAAAAAATTGGCCCAAAGCCAGATTTAGCTAATGGAATGGTTTGGAAGGTGGGATTTTCCAGTATGTGGGTCCCATTACTGCACTAATAAACACACTAATTGTTTTTTCAAAAGAAAAAGGCAAGTTCATTCTGGGAAGCACATAAGGCATGGTGAGGTTGAGTTCTGAGTGTGGCAGCTGTAATAGAGGCAGATATAAAAATTTTAACTCTGTCTTTTCTTTAAAATACCCTGAAAGTCATAGAGAAGAAAAGAAAACTAAAAAGCATTAATCCAACTGAGAAAAATAATGCAATAAAGACTTCCATGAAGTCTTTCTCTCCTTGTTTCCTCCTCCCCCAAACATATTCCTTTGTCTCTTTTTTTTGGTATAAAACACTGTATTTTTTTTGTAGTATCTGGGACTAGCTTGATAGTGGTTTTGTGCTTACAGATAAAAGTTACTGTGCTCACAATCTTTTCATTTTCTTAATTGTCCAGTTATTAACTTCAAAGGCTCCCTTTAATTCTCTTTCTCTCTGTATTGCTCTCCTCTCTAGTTTACTAGATTAGTTTTTCTGGCCTGTGCTGAAGTCCTACTGAGAACTGCATTAAAACCTGTGGAATTTTTTCACACACACAGTGCCACTTGGACTCAAGGAAGTGTTGAAGTGTGTGCTTTATTTTAAGACCTTTGGATAATTACCATGAAAGTTAAATATTTTCTCAAATCCTTCCTTGAGTGGGGATGAGGGGATTGTCTGTGTGTAAAGTGAAACCTTATTCTGAGCACAGAAGATCAAGGGAGCCATTCAGAGTGTGCACTGTCCCCACTGCCAGACCTGCCTCCTTGTGCAGTCCCTGCAGTCCTTCTGCTGAGGACCTGCTGTTCTTTAAATGCAGGCATCCATCAGAAATGGCTTGATGATAAAAAACAAAAAAAAAAAGGGGGGATTGTGAATTTCTTTGTGTCTAGATGTGTTTCAGTGGGTTGGTTATCTGTCCTGATAACTGGTGACTTTTTAGTGCTGTGGTTGGACATGTGCTGAACAAAATGGAGGAAATATGGCCTTGGATGTGTTTTTGATGTGAATATCTGTCGTACATTTAGATGTGTGCGTGCCTCCTGCTTGATTCATGCTCGCCAGGAAGGGGTCATTGGGCTGAGAGCTAATGAACTGCCATGGTAACTCATAAATTGCTTGGAAAACCCTGCAGTTCTGCCACATTAATAATCCTGCCATCCTGCTTTATGAGGCAATAAGCTGAGTCCCAGGGGCCAAGTGCTTCACGTCTCAATGAGCGAACTGTGCAGGTAAAGAACAAAGCCTGAGCACAGGGGCAGCAGCTACTGTTGCTTTGGGGTGTCTGGTGCTGCTGGGAGACCAAATGGGGTCAAGGAGAGGTGGTCGAGGTGCTCTGGGGCGATGAGGGTGTGCTGACCTTTGCTTTCTCTGAGTGCTTGGGAAAGCAGCCTGGCTTTCTCTAAAATGTTGTGTTTAAATAAATGGTCTTTCAAGCTGGACTAGAGGCAAGGTTCTTTGTTGAACAAGGCAGCTCTGAGGTGGTTGCCCTCATGATGATGATGAGGAGGGAGGCAAAAAAGCTGCACAAATTCTGTCCTGTCATCTCAAAGGGATTGTGCCCTGGTCCATTAGCTCCTGTGCAGTAAATCTATCAATGCCTCAGGCTGGATTAATATAATGGTTCCTTTTGCTCTTAAAATTTATGAATTCATGAATGTAGAAAATGTATTTTTATCACTGCAAAAGCGCTTTCTGTTGCTGTAAGTCTAAATTCCAAGACCTGCATAAAATAGAAAAGGAGAAATTTCAGACTTCCAAGAAGAAACAAAAGCCTTTTACACTCCTTTGGAACAGGGCAATGCAGGCAGGGCGAGAAAGACAGACACAGAATGTGTAATGCAAACTTTCTTTCTTCAAAAGCTGAAATAAAATTTCTGTTTACAAACAAATAAGCATTTCAGGCAATCTAGCTCTAGGGGTGTTCCACTGAATGTATAATGTCTGATAATGTTTGTTTAACTGGGTTTCTTGTATAATGCTGTGAAACAGAACTCACAGACATGTGGATTTGAAATTCATGGCTACATGGGTTTGACCTACCAAATAAATAAAGACCAGAATAATATTGTGATATAATTCCATATGGCTACTTTCATTGTCAAGACACTGAATTCAGAGATAGTTTAGGACATCTATTCAAATCCTTATTTTCCTGGGTTAATAGAAGTTTGTCCAGTAATTTTTGTATCAAGCTTATGGTTCTCTTCAACCTATGGAGTGTTTTTTAAAAAGCAATCCAGTCCTCATGTAATGACTACAAATATTGAAAAATTCATGAAGTGGGATTCATTTGACGAAATGTAGACATATAAGCCATAGAGATTTATAGTATATGCATTCCCATCTAAGAAAAACTCCTTTTACAGGTAATGTGGAGAAGCAGCTGCTTTTGAGGCACAAATCATCTCATCCTAAAGGAAGTGCCTGAAAGACATGAACTGCATATTTGAAGTGACGGTTCCCCTATACTGACTGCAAATGGGGCTCCTGGTGCTTAGCTGTCAAATTGTTATCTACATGTAGAGCCTTTACAATGCAGGTATTTACATCTGCGTCCACCCATCCCTGGAAGTGTTCAAGGCCAGGTAGGATGGGGCTTTCAGCAGTCTGCTCTAGTGGAAGGTGTTCCTGCCCATGGTGAGGGTGGTTTGGAACTGGATGTACTTTAAGGCCCCTTCCTACCCAAACCATTCTGTGATTCCATGGTTCTGTGATCTGGCTGGATGCTTTCAACTACCATGTTCTTATGCAAATGTTTGTTTTGGTCAAAATTATCATTTCTACGTAAGGATAATGCCAGTGTTTTCTCCTTATATTTATTGGTTTCCACTCCCACTATTTGACAGATCTCCAACTCTTAAAGATTTATTCAAGTAAGAGAGGAACATAATGTTTATTTAAGTTCCTGAGAAATTACCTCTAGCCATGAGTGTTAAGGCTTAAAAAGTTCTCAAATAGCAGCTTGGTGTCTTGTCCCTCAGCTCAAGGTTATATCAATCTCTACTCTTGGATTTGGAGAGAGGTTTTCCTATTAATTGGTTTTGCATGGGATTGAGGTCCATTTTCTGCATTTCATCTTTATTAGTTCCCTAAATGTTTCCAGGAGCTAGGATAGGGTCAGTATATTTGCTGACTTCTTTGACTGGCTGTTTGTTCTTTCAGACTTTTGTTCTCAAGGTCAGATTAGTTCTAAACTGTCAAGGACTGCATCTGGTGGTACAGGAGAGGGGGCAGAGTAGATTTGCACTAGTGATGTAACATCTGTTACCAGTTTCTGAAAACAAATGGACCCATTGAACCTCCTTCCAGACTTCTGTATGTTTCCATCCAGGTGAATGAAAAGCAAGGAGCTCGTTTTCCTTTCAGAAACTTAGACCTCACATTCAGAATTAGTCATACTTCAACACAACCTGTTAAAAAAGCTGTGGCGGTGTAACTAAAAACTGCACCATTATGCGTGACCAGATAGCTCAAGGCTGGTGTTTTCTGACTTATGAGGCTGTGATTTTATCAACTTTGATGATTACTTCACAATTTTTGTGGATGCAGTTTCCTGCATCTCAGAGAGAAGCAAAGAGGAAACTCCCCAGTCAGTGAGACTCATAATGTGGATTCATGGCACGGATCTGTTGGAGTTCATGGATTACTGAGGATAAAGGCAAGATGCCATCTCTTTTGCTGGCCAGTGCTGAAGTGAGTGGGGCACATGCTTTACCAATGGGCTTGGAGGCCTGCTCATATCAGGCTATAGCAGCTCTGCCATCCTGCAAGGAGGAACATGCTCCAGGGACAAAGAGCTGTTTCTGTTTAAGAGTAGTGATTGCAGTGGGATGTGAAACGTGGCACAAACAGCCTCATTAGTTTTAAGATGAAGGTTGGTAAGTCAGGTAATTGAAAGCTGTCATTGTTCTGCTCCTGTTTGTCTTTGCTTACTGTTCAGCTCACTGTAGCTTGATGTGAATCTACCCAGGAGAGTCCAAACATGCCTGGCCTGGCTGGCCCAGACACAGGAGCTCTTCATTACCAGGGCAGAATGGGCCTGTGTCTGACACAGATTAGGGTAAATAAATATTCTGAAGAGGCAGAGTTCTGCATCTCAGGTGGAGGAGGAACAGGTAATGCTGTCACCTCAAGGGAAAAGCTTGAAACCCCTTTGATTCCAGCAGAGAAGAAATAGAGGCTTGGAGATAAAATCATTGCCTTGGGGATGGGGAGGAAAGAAGATGGGGCTGGAGGAGGCAAAGAGGCAGTTCAAAGGACAATTTTTATGATGATTCTAAACAGAATGAGCTGTAGGACAAGTGCTACCTTACAATTAGGCAAGGTTTTCAAGCCTGCTGCTGTGGTCCTTCAATTCTGGGAGAGCTTCTGCTATGGAAAGAGTCCCACAAAGAGTTAGCTAAAGTACTCTGCAACCCCTGAGCTCCACTGTTCATAAGGTGTGTGCACCTGAGACCTTTAATAATTTTATCTCTCTGTTTTGTATGTTTTGTTTTATTTTGTTTTGCTTTGTTTTGTTTCCTTTGTTAAGGACTGTGGCCTAAAAGTCACAGGGAAGGACTGCAGGGAAGAGTGGTCAGTCTGTTGCTGTGGAGTGGTGGTAGGAAGGAGGCAGGTGGGAATTTTGTTTTTCATTCTGGTACTATTCATATGTTTTATAAATTTAAAAATTTAAGAAATGTTGTATAATGGACCTGTAGTTTCTACTGTAATAACTGTAATGCTAAATGGTAATGTAACCAAGATTTTATGGTCGCTGACACAACTTCGAGGTTACTAAATAGATTTTCTCACTGAATGATTTCCTCTGGCATAAATATGCCCAAGTCCTTGAGGCTGAACTGCAATCTGCCATCTAGAGAGTGGATTTCAGGCCTGGGGCGAATCCAGAGGGTTCTGCCTGGATGTCCTGAGACCTCCATGCTTGAATAGGAGGGCTACAGTCTCAAAATCCCTTGTGATCTATCCACGATTTCACCCCAGAAAAGCAGATCTACCTGAGAATGACTGCAAGATGACATATGAATGTCATATGTCTTTCTGAGAAGGAAATCTTTCCGGAAGTCTGGAGAGAGAGAAGTGGAGCAGAATTAAAATTACATCTCTGTGGTGATTTATTTTTCCTGTTAGCTACAGTACAGACTTTCTATTCTTTGTCATATTGATGCCTTTAATGATGCTTTAAAATTCTGACATGAGTAAGTGGTAGATATCTATAATTTTAATACCACAGGTTATTTTTTTTTTACCTGGGAACCTCACTGAATAGCCTCATAAATAGGGTAATTGTTGTGTCTCCATGCCTGTTAAGACCTGTGCGGATTTCAAATATAGTAATTAACAATAATGTTGGCAGGTATGACAGTTTGCTGGTGAGGAGGTTGGCAGCCAGTCTGCCAGCCCTTTTCAAGCAGGAGACTGCAGGCTGCAGCTGGAGGAATGTCTCAGCAATGAATGGCTGACCCTTGATTCAGAGATCACCCTAACTCCTCCTGATTGAGGTTAATGCCAGAAGCATTGACACCTTGAAGCTCACTCATTAGTGCCCGGAGGCTACTGCAGATTGCTGACAGCTCAGTGAAACACCCATTAGATTAAATTTAAAGAGAGCACGTTTGACACCATGACCAATTAAGATATATTTGAATTAATATATATTTGCCTTCCCTTTTGTAAAACCTATCAAGAAAATGACATTTCCTTGCGCCCTTTATAGAAGGATTCACGGCTGGTGCCCTTCTGCCAGTGCATGCACATTTCTATGCTGTGCACCTACCACTGCCCTTCTGGTTTCTACTGCCCTCTCTCCACTTTAATGCGAAACAAATAGGAAATCCTCTGGGATTTGGAAAATGAAAATTTGGAAAATTTGTTCCTGACTGTGAAAAGAGAATTAGAAGACCAGGACAGAGAGAAGAAAAAAAAAAATAGCAATTTTTTTTAAAGTCACCAAAGATGCAAATATATCTGACCTCTGTGGTGGTGTCTTGGTACAGTTGAGGTTTGTGAGCTGTTGCTGTAATAGAAAATCAATATAATAAGCACTCAGGGGTGTCTGTAGCCCATTGATGAGAGCTACATGGGCACGGGTACATTTTAGGGATGTGGTTTACTGGTGAACTTGTCTGGGTTAATGGTTGAAGTCGATCTTGGAGCCTTTTCCAACCTAAATGATTCAATGATTCTATGATCAAATGTGTAATTGCTGGGAAGTGCACTAATGAATGTTACCACACCTACAGGCATCAGCAAGGATTGTTGTGCAATGCACTCTCTAAGAAGCATTTCCTGCTGAGTGATGTTACATAGGCAGGGCCAGCCAAACTTTGGGAGAAAGTGTTAGTCTCATTTTGGGTGTGGAGACAACATTTACACAGGGGTTTGTGTCATGGCAGCTGAAGAGAAGAATTATTAACTCTCTTATCAATGTATATTCTGTGCAATGTATATTCATTGTTAGATGAGTAGATACATGCTTTGTTCTCCAGGTGGAATTCTTGCTATGCACAATTTCCTGCCCAATCTTTGATTATATGAAATAAAAAGAAAGCAGTAGGGTATGGCAAGTTAATTTCCAATTTACTGCTGTTTTGAAACTGAGTCGTGGCTCTCCATGGTCAAACCACTAGTTCTGTGTGGACTAGGCAGGGAGGAGGGTGCTGTGCCTTATATGAATTATGTGATTTATAACAGCTGAATGATGACCAAACTGGGTCTCTTCAGTGTCACTAAAAATCACTTCCCTTATTCCAGTTAAAGTTCTTGTTTGGGAGAGGCCAAATAATGGCAGACTGTAGAGGCTGACGTTTATGTCCTCTCACTACCTGTGAAGAAGCCCAGCCCTACATCATCCTAAAGTACTATAAGACAATTCCAGGGAAGAATCACTCTTTCCCCTCACTTTGGGCATTTTCTTGCATTTCTGCTTGATCTCTGAGGCCCAAGGCACGGGTATTTTATCTTCTGTTTGTATGGAAGTTTTGGCATGGGCTTTTATTGTTATGCTGTCTGGTTGTCTCTGCCCTGGTGCTTAGAGATGGGGATGCCACTGAGGCATCTAAGAGCAGACACCTCCCAGAAGCTCCTTAGGTCATGTCTGCTCAGCACAGATGACCTTTTGGGGGGCACCCCACCTTACAGTGGTGAGGAGACTGCCATGGAAGTTTCTTTCTTCAGGAAACTTTCCTTAACATTCATCTGACACTTGCATTTCCTTTTCAAGAGCTCCATTTATTCAAAATATCCACACCCAGTTAATGCCTCTTCAGGCAGACACTTCAAATACTGTTGACAGTGGCTACTTTTAATGTCCTGTTTCAGTCACTGTTTAGCTAAGCCATTCATGTTCAGTTCCTTTAATCTTTCCTCATAAATCAACCTGCCCAGCCACTCAATTGTCTTTTTGTTGCTCTTTTCCACAATTACCTGTATCTGTTAACAAACACTGAGCAAGCTCATGATTATTTTCCCCCTGGGGGCCAGCAGAGACTTACAATCTCTTTGCCATTTATTAGCCATGACTGTTTCAGCATTGGGCAGCAGCAGCACCATTACCCAGGAAAAAAACCTGACCCTCTCTCTCTGGAGTTTCAGTCCCAAGAATCCTGTTGCTCAGTATTTCACTTATTCTCCCTCATTTAGGTGAATGGAGCCAAAAAAAGAGTAGGAATTTCTGAATGTCAGAGTAGGGAAGCATTTCTGTATGGGGAGAACAGGCTCCTGGGGAGCAGTATCAAGATCCTTTGCTGGCTGGTTGTGTTTCCACCTTTACTGACACACAGGCCTGGGGTCTTAAGGATGACTGATACTGCATAATATAAACAAAGCAGCAAATCCTACTAGATCCCTTCCAAAGATATTTAACTAAATTCCTAACCCATGAGCCCACCCTGGGCCATCTCTTATCTTTGAAAGCCATCTCACAGCTGCCTGCAAAGACTCTGGAGGCTGGTTAATCCCAGCAGATGGACCTTGGTGTCAGTGCCTCAAGGGGAAGGAGCAAGGGAGGCGGGCAGAGTCTTGGAGGTCTCTTTGTTAATGGGTGTCACTCCATTTTGGTTCAGGCCAAAGCCTCAGGGAGAGGCAGAAAACTGGTATGTGGTTTCATCTGGAGTCAAACAAACCTATTTTGGGTCAAAAGTTGCCCCAGCCTGGATATGCTCATAGCTTGCAGGGACCCAAGGAGTACATAGCAAGGACCAAACTGTAAATGGGGATTGCACTATTTAGTCTCTGGATCATATGTATTTGCTTCAAACTTTGATGAAATTCTCTTAGTATTTTCTTCAGAAGAAAAAAATGCCTCTTGGAACAGACAAGAAATGCCTTTTTTAAAAGGGGGCATGAAAAATTAGAAAGAAAATAGCAGCTTGCAAAAGGGCAACCCCCTACTACATCTCTTCCCCAGGCATGGTAGTCAGCAAGGCCCAGTGGAGGAGCACTGGCCTAAGGGCAAGAGGTTTTCTGCTTAACCCTGATCAATCATCAGCTCTTTGGGCATTCACTGTGCTTCCTCCTGCCTGCTGTGGTTAGACCCCGGGGCTGTTTGCTCAGCATCTGGCAGGAGAGAGCCGCAGCCTTCCCACCTCCCTGGGGTTTTGGTTTATGCATCGAGTGCAGACATGATCACACAGATGTGAGGAGTCTCTGTTTTCAGTGCCTACAGTGGCTGTTGAACTTTACTGACATGAAGCTTCAGAATGGTCAGGTGTTAAGCTCCTGCCTGACATGTCCATTGCTGTCATGAATTCAATGACAGTCTCACATTTATCTTACTTTTTTGTTGTTGTTTCTTATTGTTATAATTTTTATTACTATGAAAAATAACTAATATTAAATTCTCCTCCTCTCTTCTTTTTCCCCAGTGAAAAAAATCAAATCACTAGGATAGAGCTCTAAATAGACTAAATAGGATTACATACTAACACACGTTGTTTAACATGCTGCATATTGATCAAAGGGTCTGACTTCTGCTGTGTGAAAACTGTATCCGATTCCCACAGGGAGGAAAGGCAAATTCTCTCCTCTGTGCTATTAGACATGATCATAACCTTCTGCAGATGCCTTGGGTATCAATGAAGAATGAAGTACAGGATGTTGGGGCAATGTTTGGCTCTCTTTTGGGAGGTTTGAACCACCTAGTAAATTGGAGTTGGAACACTTGTAATGTAATTTTTCTGTCAGATATTTCTTAGCTTGTTACAGTACTAACAAACAAGTGGATTTTCTTTCCTTCCTCACCTCATAATTCTTTGTCCTTTAAGTTTGTTGGATTAGATATGAGGGTACCTCTGACAGTACAGAAAATTAAATGGGGAAGGCACAGATACTGGTTTGTACTTTCTGTTTTTCTTTCCTTCCTGTTCCTGTTCAGTGTTGCAGGGTAGTGATTTTCTCTTAAGCAACACTTAGGCCTATGCATATGTTTGCATTTAATTTCCAGACGGGAAGGCAGGCCTCTAATAACAGTGTGAGCTGCTGCTTTATGGATCTGGCTGGCTGACTGACTCACCTTCTTTTTGCAGCTGGCCAAGAATCTGTGCCCCATACGTGGGATGCTGACACACTCATGGCTGAGCCAGGCTTTTGGACTCTCAAGCCAGACTGGTGCAAAAAATGAGTTACCAGTCCCAGACTGTGAAAAGGTTCCCAGCTCTTTACATACATGGGGATCTTGAACCCAGGATCATACAAACTGCTTTACTTTCTGGCATGACTGCTCTTTGTAAATGTGTTTCCTGAAGTCTTGGGCAGATTTTATTCAAGGAAATGCATTTAACCATTAGCATTGACATTTTGGTTATGGCAAAAATATTTTCCTGTGTAGAGGGACTTGTAATGATCCCTCTATTTCCCTCTAAGTGCTCCTCTGCAGACTTCCTGAAGGGACTTCTGTGTCTCTGTATTTCAGGGGTCTCATCCTGGCTTGGAGAGTTGTGGTTTCCTGAGGGACCTAACTTAGCAAGTTGTAGGTCTCAGTGTAGCTGGGTCCAACCCACTTTGAAGTTCAAGACTAAAGGTTTGGACTGGCAACCTGGAGTATAAGCAGAAGGTTGGAGTACTGAGTGCACAGACATATTGATCTGAATAGGAATGCATTTGCAAATAGGTGTGTTATTAAACACTCCCTAATGCTGACCAGATGTAGCTGTCTATGGTATAATCAGCTACATATGGACTAGATACCTTGGCCTCCCTTTGTAGTCAGTATATGAAAAGAAAAAGGCATTTCTAGGTTGCGGTTCATCTCATTTTGAAGTAGGTATCTCAGGTACCCCTTACAAGTGCTTGTTTCTCTCTCATTTTTAAAGGAACCAGTGATAACTGGACCAGATGTGAATATCTGCATTGTTGACATCTGAAGTTAGGCCAGATAGTTCTTATCTTGAATATATTTTCTAGAATATTATCTATTTTCAATAATTATTTCTCATTACTTTCCTAAGTCTTCAAGCCTCATGATGTCTAAATTAACTTCAAGCACATTGATTACAATTTTATTAAATTGTTTCAAATAATTTATTTTTTAGAAAACATAGTAATCTTTGACAGTTTAACATCCTATTACCAGAAAAGTAGAAAATTAGTACATAGTTAAATAATATCTGCTTTGTGTAAATAACATCTCTTCTGAAGAGTTCTTAGCCTTCAGTGAGTTTGAACCCTGTTTTGCAGGATGGGATTCAGGTTTTGATTCTGATTCTGAATGTAAGTGTCCAGAGGTTTCACAGCTCTTGCTATAGCCAAGGAAATTTGTTTTTGTACTGACGAGATATGTAGAACTCAGTAGCCCATATATCCACAGAAAGTGATATTTTAGACAATTTGGTTTATTTATAGATCCTGCCTAATATTTGCACAATCTGTCTTTGATGTTTCAGCCTAGGGCCTTTCAAAAGCACTCAACAATCATATTTAACTGGATTGTGGGTATTTGACCAGCTGAATTATTCTTGGATCAGTGCTGACAATAATGGGTTCTCACACACAGAATGCCCATGTGGACTGTTACATGTTGACTTCCCAGCTTCTTGTCACTGTGCAAAGATGAAACCTTGGGAAGGGTTTATCTTTGGCCTTAATATAGTTTCCTCGCTCTGGCAGCTGTTCCTGTGGAGGAACACAAGAATGCAGAAGAGAGGCGTGTTGCTATTTATTTCTTGTTTTTACCCATCTTTGAAAACAGCAGATCCAAAAATGGACATGGCAATGATGTCCTTCTTAAAGCACAGAAAAGCAAAGATTGTCTTCTCTACTTTGAGACATCAAAGGAATCCATGTCCTTCTGGAGTGCATTTCCTTTTCCCTGTTCGTGAAAAAAAGAAAACCTTTCCCAATCTTTTGTTTCAGTGGAAGCTTACTCAACTCAGAAGCAGGAATTTGCTGTTTGCTAGAGTTTGCAACATTGAAAACACAACAATTTTCAACCAGAAATGCCTTGAACCAACACAAGAATAACAGCTTGTCCCATAGTCAATGCTCCTGGTGGTGTTTATGCACTGTATCAGGCAGAAGGCTCCTGCAGATCCAGTTTCACCAGTTCTGTGTGGTGTTTGTCCACATGGAAGCAGCTGGGGTGACACCAGCAGATCCATGAGCACCTCCACAACCCTCCTGTTTCCTGACTGCCCAGCCATCCTCTGTGCCCCGCTCTGCAGGGGAGGTTCTGCCTGGTTTGAAGGGCATGCTGCAGCCAAGCCTGCAAGGAGCTGCTTACTTGGACAACCTGTGTCACCTGAAGAAGGGACCAGGCCCCTCCAGTGAAGTGAACACCTCCAGAAACAAAGGGAAACTCTCCATTCTGAGCAGAGCATTTTGTGCATGCAGCTGCCAGCTAGGTTCTGTGGTTTGTGAGGCTCTACCAGGAACTACCCAGCCCTGATCTTGGCAAAAGCCAACACAGCCTAATTAGAGCCTTTATCAGCTGGCTCCAAACCCATCAGCACCATCAGCCAGTCTTGCAGCATGCCATGCTTGGCTTGCCCCATGGAGGTGTCCTGGGAGTTACTGGTGTTGTTTCAGTTCCTGGTGGTGGGAAATCCCAGTGCCAGGGTGAGTCCCCCCAGCTTGCAGCTCCCAGCAACTTCTGTGCTCTTGGTCTCCCAAGCAGCAGAGGGGGCAGGGAATGAATCTGAATATATCAAGGAGGCAGCTATGACCTGCCAGGCATCCCTTATACTGGGCAGCCAGATTGGAGATTTAACTGTGTTTTGGAGAGTCCCCATGGGCTACACTTGTACAATAAAAATGTTCCCTGGCCCTAAGGGTAAGTGGCAAGGCATGGCTCATGTCTGAATAGAGGAAATCTCTATACCCAAAGTAGCTGCAGTGAAAAGTCCCTGGCTGTGCTGTCCCCTGGGCTATGCCAGGGTGGAGAACAGACCAAAACATCTCTGGAAATTTTATACGTTACAATCAGTGCACAATTCTGAGCCAGTGCTTGAACCCTTTAGTTTATTGATATAGATGTATCCTGGATTTGAAGTTCAGATCAAGGAGTTTTATTGATCATTATTCTTCCAGTCCCTCTTTGCTTATTCTTCAGTCTTTCTGGGATAACAGGCGATGGCATTCATGAGCCTGGCATGCTAAAAAACATCCCTGCTCCAGATCAACAGAGCTTTTACTGTCAGAAAGGGCTATGGAGCTGCAAAAAAATATGGGGGAAATATTGAGACTGTCTGGGCCTTGTAAGTTGGAGAGTCTGGCATTGACCAGAGAATGGCCAGTGAACCCTGAACTTGGCTCCCATCATATTGAGAGAGCAAGAGAGGAACAGAGGTGAGAGCTGTGCCCTGCCATTGCTGGGGAAGCTGCCCCGATTTTTGTTCTTAGGCTGTTCTCAAATATTTTTGTCCAGTTCTCTCTCTCATTTTTGTTGCCATAAGGGTGGCAAAGCAAAACCAGCTAGTGCCAGTTGCTCCTTCTGTCCACAGGACATGGCCACTTGGCTGCTCAAGTTTCCTCTTCTCCTTTTGCTGTTCTGCCTCTCTGAGAAAGGGGCAGCTGTCCCTGCACCTCTGTCTGGGACATTCAGAGCGGAAGAATGTCTCTTCTCTCACACTAATGACCTTGTCCGTGATTTCTCATTCTACTTGGAAGGAAAAGAGATTGGACAACATCCGTCATTATTTAGATTGGCAGTAGAAACCAAACTGGGCTAATTTGATAACTTTGAAAAATACAGAATCCTCAGACCAGTGTTTCCTTTGGACATGTACATTCTAGTAGCATTTAATTAATTTATTTAATTACCCCTTGAGTTCTTTATTAAATATTACCAGTTCAGTTTGAACTCTGGTTTGCTTTGAAGGTTCTTGGGATCAGATCCTACTGCCAAGAGAAGCTGGAACATTTCTACTTATTAACCAAAAACTCTGAAAGGGGCTTTGGGATAAGAAGTATGGGAGATATTGAAGTAACCTTTCTAGCCAAAGTTTGAATCCCTCCTTAGATAACTGCTATTGCAGGGAGAAAGTCCAAACTCCCAAACACAGTGGGCAGAAAAGGTCAGTAAGAGATGATGTCTTGTCCAGGTGGCTCCTAGGACCTGCTGCAAAATACTTTCAGTGGAGTCAACAGGTTTTGAGTCAGGTCTTGAGTGACTCTGTTCAGCAATAAACATAGGAGGATAGCAGTAATTGTAGACCATGGTTCTCATTTTGGTCACCATGATATTATTATAACAGGTTCCCAGTCCACAAACACACCCTTTCCTTTGCTAGCCCAGCAGATTCTGTGAACCAAATATGCTGTTGAAAGAGAGTTGCAGATAATGTGGTTTTCCTGAGCTTTTCAAACATGTTATAAAACCAGAAGAGCTGCAGTAATCATCATTATTAGTAAGCAGACTTGGAGCCTGAGTCTGAAACTGCTCTGTGTATAAACAACCAGTGTTCGTGTGCATCCTCCCTGCCTTTGGTGATGAGTGTTTCACTGTGAGATTAGGGGTTGAAGGCTCTGAGATAATGATTTCAGCTGTGTGCCTCTTAGCACTGTAAAGCCCATAGAATATCAGAAAATTTATTGCTGTGACTATGTTGTAAACTCCCTGGAGTGGACAAGGGTTGTGGACCTCATGATAAATAGCACACGCTGATATTTAGCAAATGATAATGCAGACCACAGAAAACTGGGAATAGAGGAAAATATATTCCCAAGGGCTGACAACTAAAGCAAAGAGCCAAGAAATAGTTTATAGTGGGAGGGAGTTTCCCCAGCTTCCCTCATCCATGCATAAGTCATTGCATTATGGATGCGTTGCACAGGGCCCAGCATTGATCCCTCCAGCACCAAAGTTACTCCTGGCAGGAGTTCAGAACATACAAACTCACAAAGCCCTGCAGGCAGAGCAGACCTGATGTTTTCCAGCCCCAGCTGGAAGGTGGTAGAGCCTATATTTGAAGCAGATGAAAGGGCTTGTGGCTAAAGCTTAACTGGTTGTTTACAGGGCTTCTCTGATGGGTCTGTGCCATCTGCTTCATGGCCAGGGCATGTATCTTACCAGACCACTTCCCTGTCACCCCTTCCGAGTTAGCCCTTTTCCAGAGAGCTAAAAAATCCCTCATCTTCTTTCACCCAACCAACAAGGACATATTTGTGCTAGAAATCTCCCTCTGCCTGGGATATGCCCTCCTGGAATAGTGACATTCCCTGACCGTAAACAGAAATGTGTCATTGCAGGGGATGAGGCACATACAACATGATGTCAGAGAGTGGTGGGTGAGCCCTTCTGGGATCAGCATCCCTTGGGGAGGTATTGTACATGCACATGTACAGATAGCACTGTTCTGGTGAGTGCTGTGCCAAATTATGTCAGTCTGTGAGTCAGGAGGGTTTGTACAGCTGGTAAGGGGTTGGGATAAGCTGGGGGCTGGGGTGACCTACGGCCCTTTTTCCTTTTCATGGCCTTTAAAAGAGGCTATTGGAAGGTGGTTGATGCCAACCAGCTGTGCCTGCCATTTCCAGTCTGGGATGGACATGGTGAATTCCTGGTGAATGAGTAGAAAGGGAGGAGAGGGAGGGAGAAGAGGGAGGAATGAGAGGCAAGTCACAGTCTTGAGACATGACAGGTCTAGAGTGGATGAGGCAGCTTCCCCTTGATGCCTGCAGGAAATCTGGGTCATTAGAGGGTGATGGATGCCTTAGCAGAGCTGTATGTCCTGTGGTGATGGAAAATGTCCACCTCATGCAGCACCACTGCGCTTAGGCCCAGCTGAAATGAGCACTCAGAGGTAGAGGGTGGCAGTGTCTAAGGGCTTTAGATATTACTTTGGGGCAGAAGGTGAAAAATTACGTGGGTAAACAACTGATTGCGAGAGTTAAGGCTTTGATTGCAATTGAATTTGATTTTTCCTTCCTTTGTGGGAAATACAGACTGTCGATAATCAGACATTCAGTCATGACACTTCTGAGAGACAAGGATTAGAACTGCAGACTTGGGCTCATAAGGTGAGAATTAAAGTTTCCTGTGTGATTTTATGGAAACTACAGTAAAACACAAATAAAACCAAATTGCGAGTCATACATTTCAGATGCTGGAAAGGGAGGAATGATGGATAGCCTGTGGCAAAATCCAATGTATGTACGTGTGACTGCAAAAGATCAGAAGAAGGCATAAGCATCTGATTTAGAATACTTGTAGTGCAGAGGCAGATTCGTAGCATATGTCGAGAGCTTATAGGGAACAGACCATGCAGTATGTGATACCACACGCAGAGAGCCAGCACTCTGGAAACCTCCTTCTCCTGGGAAAAAGATCATGGAGCAACATTTACTTTTAAGAGGCACCTTCGTGTTTTACATATTTGGGCTTTCTGTCATGACATTTGATAGTATTGCATTTCATCACTTGGAGACATGCTGCTTGGGAAGGCAGGCCTGGAGAATACCTGTGCTCTGCTCAAACCCCTTTTCTGTGGCTGCATGCCATACTAGTCCCTTTATTTGGCGATTGTGTGTTCTGAGAGCAAATTGTGTGTAGTTGGGTTGAACTAATGAAGTATATCCTGGGAGAGATGCACTGGAAGAGGACACCATGGATTAATAGACCCAAGGAGCAGATCAGTGAGATGCTCACAAATAATAAGTCCAATTCTTCCTCTGGAGTTCAAAAATAACTTAACATGGAACCTGTACACTTCCAAACCCCTGTGTTCTCACAGCAATCAAAGCAGGAATGCCCTAATTAATTAATTCTAACCCTGATTCCTAACACATAACACAGGGGAGCTGGCTGTCCTGCCTGTGCCCTCCCTCTGCCTGCCCTGACAGCCTTTTTTATGAGCAGCCTGGAACACTGTGCACTCCCCTCTGGCTGTGGGCAAGCAGGAGCCTCTGATAGTGTCCTACCTCTTGCTGGAGTGGAGGTGGCTGGTGGAGGCACACCTCTACCAGCCAAAAGTCTCTCATCTGTGATGACACAGACCTTTCTGTCAACATCTCCTTCAAGCTGGATGAAATATCATTTGTTGAGGCCGGGGGGAGAAACCTTCCTCCTTCAGATCCATTTTCCAGCGAGTAGAGGCTGCTTTCAGGTATTGAACAGGCAGCCAAGGCCTCTTACTGCTCTTTGCTGACACCATCACTCAGCATCCTCCTGCAGCATAGCTGGGAGGAGTGGGGGGCCCTCTGGCCACTTTCCAGCCACCAACAGCTGCATGTTCCCCTCCAGAGAAGAGACTCTGGTCCCAGGGAGATGGCCCAATGCAATGGCATTTGGAAAGTCCTGCAGCAAAACAGCAGAACTGGGAGGGAGTGACCATTGCTGGGATAAGAACGGTAGAAAAAACTACAGGAAGGACCATGGGAATGGGAGACATGGTTGGCAATGGGAGAGAAGTGGGAATGATGGAAAAGGAATGAAAGAAAACTCTGAGAGGAGCAGTTCAATCACTTTGTAGATAATACAGGATACTTGAGCCAGGATTTCAATTTTTCTTTTTTTTTTTCTTTTTTTATATTCCAGCTCTGATGTGAGTTACTGCAGAAGAATTGTTTTATTGTTTTGTGCCTGACTTTCCCCATTTATGAACCAGATAACAGCTATTAGCAAACCTATAGCAGGTGAGGGCATCTTCAGATCCAAGCCTGGAAGTGTTGACACTTGAGCATTATTGATAGACATGTGGAGACAGGCTGTCTCTGTGAATACTTCTGCAAAAATCTTCTTGAGTTTCTTTAAATTTGGCAGCTCCTAGAGCACATGCACCAAGCCTGAAACACCTTCACAAAGTCTGACACTGGTACTTATGCCCTTAACTGTTCTGCCAGCTCATGACAGATTTTGCAGTGTCTGGTGTCATGAGGGGAGGGAGCAGCAGAGCTCTGAGCACATCCTTAAGGACCAACCACCCAGAGGATTTGTCTGCAGTTCCAAAAGTGCAAATGAGGTCTCTGTCTGAACCAGTCCTGGAAGCCTGGACAGACCTGAGTGACTTTAAACACTTCAATTATTCCCTCTTTTCTTCTTCTCCACATTAAAAAAATGAAATATTAGGATACTTTGTAGAAGAGTGATGAAGGTAAGTAAGGTAAAGAGTAGGACGTGATGAGGTGTATTCAGAATCCATGGAAGTGCTCAGATAAAAGTTCTCCATTAAGGTGGATGCTGTTATCTGCCATTCATCTGCCATTCACGTCACTGCACTCCACCCTCGGTCACTGATCATTAACATCACTCAGAGACTTGAAATGATTTCAACAAATTGTCTGAGATGTGCTGCTTCTCATTTCAATAGGTCTTAGGCAAGACAACAGAAGAAAGTAATGCAGTGTCACAATGCTGATAGCAAACGAGTCACAGATGCTGATACCAAGAGACTTATTTAGTCCATTTTGATCTTTTTTGTCTTGGTTTTCTCTTCTCATCAAACGATCATTGCTGGACTGCACTACTGTGTCTCTCTGAGATCCTTCCTTAGGACCCACAGCCCCTGAAGCTCCCTAAAGAGCTGGCCATTTTGAAAATCTTCAACTTTGTTCACATCTCTTTTAAGAACCTGAGTAAGTGATGAGGTTTTCAGGTGGAAGTATTATAAATACAGTTGTGACTGTTGTATTTGATGTAGGCTGCTGCTTGTGCTTCACTGGCCTGTGTGTGCAGCAGAATGTTGGAACTGGTGGGACATGGTAGGGAGGCAGGGATGTACAATAGTCTGGTGCTCAGTTACTTGAAAGTTTCACATCTTCTGAACTACGACAGTATTTGGCCTTTATTTTCTCCCGACATTGCTGTCCCAGAACTGCCCTGGCCAGTTACTTGTGCCAGTCTGAGTCACACAGCAGCTGGAACAAGCTTCTGTCTTCATTAGTTTTTGGAAATGTTTGTGCTTTGAAAGGGTAGGGACCATGTAGAGGACGCTTCATTTTCTCCAATTTACATCATTTTGCTGCTCAGATGTTTGGTTGTTTTTTGGGGTGTGTATGTCTCCAAACTTCCAGAACTGTGTTGAAACAGCTATTTCATGACTGCTGATGGAAATTTGTATTTATGTTTAGTGGAATGACACAAAGAAATAAAGAATTCTTTCTTTACGACCCTGATCCCCCCCACCTTTAAATCACAACAAGTTGAGGATTCAGACATGATGCATGATCCAGAATCCTATTCTTGTACCAAGGCGACTCCATATCCTTGGTGGAAAGGGAGCTCTGATCTGTGCAAAGGCTGTCTGTAGGCACTACAGAGAGAAACTTTTTCACATGCCAATATACCTTACTGCACTTGATGTGGCTTAGTTGACTTTCACCAAGTTGGGAAACATCCATTGAGCGCTGTGAGTGGAAGTGACATATTTACCTCGCCTTGTCTCCTTTCATCCCATTTTAGACCTCAAACTGTCTAACAGCATTAGGAGGCCCCACAGAATGAGAACTTGAAGTCAGTACTGCTGGATTTATTGAATCTCTGTGCTATCTCCTGACACTAACTGAATACATCAGGAATGGGGTGAATTTTTTGGGATATGGGAAACAGGAAAATCTTAGAAATGAAACTTGGGGAACCAAATCTGTCTGCTGTGTTTGTCTTGCAATTAGTCAAGGAGCTGGCTCACAAAGTTGTCTCTCAAAATCAGAAGAATCAAATGAGAATCAGAGGAAAATATGTTGTATTGATCTTCACAAAGGAGCAGCAGTCATTAAAAGAGTTAGTAACTAGCCAATAAATTTGACTTCCATGTCTAGTGAAAGAGTCTAAATAAGGAAGGAAGAAGAATTTGCTGTGCCATGCGTTCACATGGAGCCATATGTATATTACCTAACCCTCAAGAGAGTTGCCAAAATGGAATGTAAATGATGGAGAAAGGAAGGGGTGAATTTTGTCATTATGGAATACTGGAGAAAAAACTAAACAAAGTAAATCTGTATGCAGTTAGAGCAAACCTCATCCCTGGTGAAGAAGAGTTTATTGAATTTTCTGTGTGACTCAGAGCACACTTGAGTTATTAGCTTGATTCCTTTAGTGGCATGTAGGAAGTATGCAGCCCCTCTACACATGTTGATTTCACCATTGAAAAGGAACATGGATAACACACACATAGATTTGTAGGAAGGAAATCCAGACAAAACTTAATCACTTAGTTTGATCCAACTGCAGGCCGAGTAGATGAAAAAAATATGATCATTTATTCTGTGTAAATAGGATGTGTATTCATGTACTGAGGCAATTAATATATTGTTCCACAAAGACTGAGCTGAAATTTTAATTTAAATTGACTGGAGATGAGGATTATAAAGCAGACTGAAAATAGGCTGGAGGCACCAGAAACACATAGTGATGAATAAATGCCAAGACTTGGTAGAAGATACCTCAGGGGAACAGAAGGGAACAGTGTTGGACTGTTTTTGTTTAAGATCCTTATTAATGGTTTGGAAGGAGGGTTGGCTATGGTAGCTCACTGTGGGATGGTGCTCATCTTGGGAGAGATCATGCTTGCCAAAGCACTAGTACTAACAACTTTTGATCTGGTAAATTTTGGATGAATAGAAATCACAGCAAATGGTGCCAAAAATTCAGTCTGGGGACCTTACCCAGAGTCCCAGTGAATGTACCTGTCTGTAGATGCTTTCTACTGAAGTGTCAGTTCATGTGGTTCCCCATTTAGAGCAAACAAATTCTCTTAGTTTCCATTAGGGTTCAGACTCTCCTGTTTATTTATCTAATGTTTGTCTGACTTTGCCTACATTGGATTCTCCATACCAGAGCCTCCTGGCTGACCCCATGGACATGCTGTTTCACTGTCCTGATACTTGTGATTCTAGCAAGAATCTTGATACTACTAAATATTTCAGACAGAGGGCTGGTGAAGCAATAGGGACCTGTAGGATCTCTGTTTCCTTACTAAATTGACTGATCTCCAGCCTGTTTTTGGAGGCCTGGAAATTACTCAGTGAAAGCTGAACTTCAGGACTGTCCTTTGGGAAATATCACCATTCCTTTGAGATGGAGATTCAGTTCCTGGAGTCACCAGGTCACTGTTAGCTCTGATTGTGGGTGTTCAGCTGCCCTGCTGAGGGGAGAAGGGCATGGTGCTGGCTGAGAAAAGGGATGGGCAATGCAGCTGGCCTTGCTGCACATCTGGGCGAAGGAGCTGGACCGGTAACCCTGTTCAATGTCTGGAAAGAAGCGCAGGGAGGGAGTTAAAGGGAATGCAGAGCAATATTTTTGTCATTTTTCAGTTCATTAGCTGGCAGTGTCCAGCACTAGCTGTAAGGTTCAGTTTTTATTTGTTCAGAAGACATTGTTGTGCTGTCCCAGAAGTCCTACAGCCCCGTGTGTGTCTTCTGCAGGGCTCAGGAAGAAATGCAGTGAGGTTGCCTGTGCTGGACCAGTTCTGCAAGGCTGGTTCATATTCCATGGTATGAACTCCCTGGGGCAGGGAATGTCTAATGGGTTTCCTTTGCAGAGAAGAGTTGCTCAGGGAGGGGGTATAGCTCAGTGGCAGAGCATTTGACTGCAGATCAAGAGGTCCCTGGTTCAACTCCAGGTGCCCCCTGAGGTGTGGCTTTTTAGGTCAGATATTAGGAAAATAATTATTTATTGTGAGGGTGGTGAGGAACTGGAACAGGCTTCCCAGGGAAGCTGTGGCTGCCCCACCTCTGGAAGAGTTCAAGGCCACCCTGGACAGGGCTTGGAGCAGCCTGGTCATGGCAGAGGGTTGGAATGAGAGGATCTTTAGAGTCTCTTCCAGCTCATTCTGTGATTTTATGATTTTTTTGTGGTTTTAAGGAAACACACGCAGTATTTAGACAGTAAGTAGCAGTACTGAGATTACAAAGGAAATGAAAGCATTAAGGAACCAAAGGGACAAGCAACAGCCAAAAAGCAAGTGAAGATGGAGAAGAGTGAGTGTTAACCACAGGAGCACATTTATTTCAGCCCCTGCAAGAATCTTCCTTTTCTCTGCATAGTCTTCTGGTTTGGGTACAGATTCTGTAAATTGTGGCAATCTTAGGATCACAAATGCCAAATTTCCCTCTTCTTCTCCAGTGCTTGGCTGAAGAAAACATTCCTCACATATTCCTGTGCTTAAGTGAACATTGGTTTGGGTCTTGAGTGGGAGGGATGACTAAGAACTAATAGTTTGATTCATTCTCTGATTATTCTTTACAAGTGTTAGAAAAGGTGTTATTATCTGTTGAAAGATCATTATTTTAATTGTGCTTTGATGAGAACAGAAAACAAGGGAGTCAGTTACTCAGTGTGGTCCATTACTAGTGTATTACAGACAAATGCAGAATCCAATGAAACCTTTCCCAAAGATGACATTTATTAGGTTGTTAAATAACCTCCCACAGAAGCATTTGAAGCCCTGTCACTTAACTGACAAATTACTGAGGCCAAGAGGCCATAAGACCTCCCAAAATTAATTGCTGTTTGAACTGGAGTGAAACTTAAAAAAAAGTTGATTTGAAGATTCCCAGTGACTGCAAGTATCCCACAACCCTTGCAAAATTGTCAAAGAAACCAGATTTATGTCTGGTCTGAATGTCTAGATTTAACTTCTACCTATTGGCCACTGTGAGATCTTTTAAGGTTGAAGAAACTTTGTTAGCTGATTCCAGTTCTCTTTGAATACTTATAGTCTGTGATTAAGAAACCTCTCAACCTTTTCTTTGTAAAATTAAAGAGGTAAGTCTTCTCATGTCTTTCTCCAGAATGAAGTTTCTCAATTCTTTATTCATTCTTGTGTCTTATCCCTCAGTTATTTTAGCTCCTGAGTACCTGCAGCCTCTAGACTAGGCTCTGAATACCAGCACCAGTTGCACCAATGCCAGCTTGGGTTCTTATACAATTTCTTCACTTCTTCTACTTGGTATTACATCTGTAGTACATGCATTATGCTGCTGAAGATGTCTGTGTTACACCACTTAGATTCTATCACTTTCTAGGCCTTTTCCACTTTGCTTCTGGCCTCCTTTTCTCATGAGGAGCAAGTTCTCCACTGTTTAATCTTACATGTAGGACTTTACTGAAATTCATACTGTTGGCTTGTGTGCAGTTTACTGAATTCCTCTCTGGATTGTTTTGCTTTATTGTCCTCTGTATTCTGCTTCCCAAAATTCCACAAATTTATTAAATAATAGTTTAACCTTTTCTTCCATGTCAGCAATAAAAACATTAAATAGCAACTGGTAAGTAAACATCTATAGGGGGCTGGAAGTTCACTTGATGAGTGAACATTTGCCATTTATTTAATTTGGAAAGCTATCAGCTGGTCTCCAATTAATCTACACTGTACTATGTTTATTTTAAACCAGCCAAGTATATTACTCAATAATTCAAATTCAAATAATTCAAATCTTCAAAAGCCCATTACCTCAACACTATTACTTTTATCAACCTCATTTGTAGGCTCATTAAAACGCAAGACCGGATTAATTAATAAGACTCCTTTTCCATTACATGTTGTTAATGTATATTAATTATTTATTTGTTGAGCCCTGTCACAGATGTTCTGTGATTTTGCCTGTGATTGACATGCAGACAAGCCCAGGATGATAATTACCCCTTTTGAATGTGTGTGGTGTATGGAAAGCACCCACTTATTTACCTCCTCCTAAAATCTTCCTGAAGTTTCAGGAAAACATTGTGTTGCAGTGAGTTGGACACATACACAACAAGCAGCTACCGGATTTCTCTAAGGGATTTTAATTTTTAATACTATTCTAAATGTGTCTGTTGGTTTTTATTATTGTATCATGCTCCCTTCTGACTAGCTGTTTGCATACAGAATCTCTTGCGTATGTACTTCTTGAGAAAAGAGACAGGACCAATCTTTGGAAAGATCCCCTGACCTGGTCTGAACCCAACTATGTTATTTTCCATTCTTTTCCTGCACCCATCAGATGAGCACAGGAACATCTTCTGGTAGTGCATTAGGCAAAATGATCATACATCTTTCAACTATTGTTTTTATAACTTCTCCTCTGGGGAAGAGTGTCTGAAGTGCAGCATATTGTTTTCTTAGGATTTTAAGGCAGTTTGACTTTTGTGAAATGTGTATCCTCTTGCATATTTCAGAATCACAGCATCATTAAGTTTGGAAAAGACCTTTCAGATCTTCAAGTCCAACCATTAACCCAGCACTGCCAAGCCCACCACTAAACCATGGCCCTCAAAGCCATATCTGCAAGTCTTCTAAATATCACCAGGGATGGAGACTCCACCGCTGCCCTGGGCAGCCTCTTCCAGTGCTTGACAACCCTTTCAGTGAACACATTTTTCTTAATACTCAATCTAAACCTCCACTGGTGCAACTTGAAGCCACTTCCTCTTGTCCTGTCACTTGTTACCTGGGAGAGGAGACCCATCCCCAGCTTGCTACAACCCCCTTGCAAGTACCTCATTCTTTGTCACTATATTTTCCTCTGCTTCCAGTAAAGGATGTTTTGGTTGGTAATATATTTATAGAGACTTTTTTTTTTTTTTTTTTTACAGCAGTAGCTGTACTTTCATTTCACATAACAGATGCAAATGAATTGAACCATGTACCTTTATTGAAAGGGAATGGGATTCGAAGTAGTCTGCAGTTTCTACAGGAATTTGTTCCACCATTTTGATGGGACCTTTTTTTCTTTTCCAATTGATCCAGAACATCACAGTTGATAACCATTGTCTTCTTCTGGGCCTTGACTCCGTCTTGGAGGTGTCCTAAGTGCAGACAACAAAGATACAAGCACAGAATTCCAGTGGAGGAGAGATTTGCTGTGCCATGATGTTCTCAGCCGGATGAGTTTTTTGCATCAAATATCTCTGTGCCCATACATATCCCATAGTTATATCAGTCTCTCCAGCCTGACATGACAGAAATTACTCAAAAATAGCAGAGAATAGGAACTTAGCATCAGCATTCCCTGTCAGCTCTGCTACTGCCTGTTGGAAGGAAACCTTCCTTCTCTGGGGCATTGGGGATTTCAGACTGAAATGTTACAGTGGCATAAATTTGGAAGGGGGAATATTTGATTCAGGAATCCTAGCTCAGAGTCTGGAACATGTTGGCAAAGCTGAGTTCTGGGTATGCAGATGGGCCAATGATTAATGGCTAAAACCCAAGAAGAGCTGTGTTATAAATAGAGAGATTTATATTATTTCTCACAGAATATGACTGTGCTTCTTTGCAATGGCCAGGTTTGATACACACTGGAGTTACTGAGAAGAGTTTGCCATCTGATAAGGAGTTGGGGCAAAATTTATATACCTTAGGGAGGTCAGATAGATAGATTTTATTTTATTTGTCCTGTTTTTTTTGTTTGTTTTTTTTTTTTTTAACATTTCTGACATCCTGCTTACATGGTAAGCCCTTTGCTCAAATTCATCACCTTCCTAAGAGTAGAAATGCAACTCTGAGATATTGAAAACAATTAAAGCTTACCGTTACATGATTATAGCCATCTAACTAAACTCCTAAAGATCAGCAATTCCCAAAGGTTCCTATTTTTGAAACCCTTTTTGGGACCACAGTACAGTTTTCCTTTGAATGTCCAGGTCTCTGATCATTTCTAGTTTGTGACTCAGGATCCATCCTGAGTTTGGGAACCCCTGTTCCTGCCCTGTAGAGAGTAACACTGTCCTTGCTCAGACCCTTGGGTCACAGTCTGCACTTGCATGGGATTCTCTGTTTCTCTATAACCTCTATTAAAAATGACAAAGCATCAGCAGTGCAAGGAAAGACAGAGGAAGGATTTAATCACTCCTCTGTCAGTTCCTACCTTTTCAATTTTCAAGAACAGGATCCCTGATCTCCTGTTTTCTTCTACAGCACATGGGACACACTCATGGGTAAGTATTTACTTGGTGGATTAGGATTTGGGAACAGATCTTTGGAATCAAGAATGTGGAGAATTTTGTAGGTTCCTCAGTGAGTTTTGCACCTTGATTTAAATAATCATTCATTGAAAATTTATGTCACTTTCATCAACTTAATGCAGCAAAGATGGTGTTGGTATCTGTGGTACAAACTAACTGATGGATGGATTCATCCTGCTGTTAATAAATGGTGTCAGTAAACACAGTGGCATTTTACTGTTCTTAAAAATTTGCCTGCTTTTGGCTGTGCTGTGGAAAAATAATGCTTGCTGGAGTGTTTCTGCCTCTGCCTGTCTTCTGATTGTGACCTGACATGAACTCGTTTATGTAATGCTCCCTAGCAGCATTGCTGCTGCTGGAGACAGGGCTCTTCCTGTGACCAGAGGTAGCTCCACATCCAATTTTAAAGCTTTTTTGAGCTATTCAACTTAACAAATGCGATGCTGGGAAGGAGAAGGTTTCTTCCTGGGCAAATCACTGGCATGAAAGCCAGGAGTGTTTTATCTCCAGCTCCTGTGTCAGGCGAGCTTGCTGAGAAGGGCTATGTTTGTTCTTTTGTCTTGTTCTCTGTTGCCAGACTCCTCATTTTCTTGTGTTGCATTTCCTCCTCTCCAGCAGATAAGGGTGAATACTGCAGTGAGGTGCCTGCTATTTGATAGGTGTCACAGTGGGGATTGGGAAGATTTGATGCCTTGGCTCAGGATGGTGGAATTTCAATCAGTTGCCTTCACAAGAACATTGCTACAGCAGTCCAAGGCTCTGCAGCTGACGTTACATGGCTTTGGTGTCATCATCTCTGCAGGAGTCAGTCTCAATGTGACATAAAAAACAACAATATTTAGTTTCAGGCCAAGAATTTTCTTCATCATTTATGATGTTTGTGAAAGTCTTGATTTCTTTAATGTAACACAAATCTAACATATGCAAGGAATAGACACCCTCCAGATGTGCTTCCAGGCCTAAATCCAGGTCTAGAAATCCATACCATACTTCATTCAAGAGCAATGGAAAGAAGGCCTGGATACCCCTTTATTTGTTTGAGCTGCCTCCATATTTCAAGAGCAGAGGGTTTGCAGCATGAAACTGTAATTTAAGGATATTTCTTTGCTGATTTCAAGTACTCAATTCTTTGAATTTTAAGAATTAAGTGCTCTCAGGGTGGAAGTGATGCATCTAAGCTGAAGTCTATTTTAAAATAATCTGCTGGTGATCAGCTGTCTGTGGCCAGACATCTGGCAAGAATCATGTAGCAAGAATCAGATCTCTAAGTCCAGCATACCCCCCTGAGAGGAGTTAGACTGGTTTGGTGGAGTTGGACTGCTCCAGTGCTCCCTGGGACAGCAATTCTGACTCATTTCCATGCCACAGACTTATGCATCCATACACAGCAGACCTCAGACTGCAACACTGGGCACCAGGTATTCTGCTTCTTTTTTCTCAGATGCCAAAGCTTATTTGTAGGGCTTCCCCCCACTCTCTTTTCTTTCCTCACTGTCTTTTGTTCTTAACATTCTCTTTTCCACTCCACTTTCTTTATGAGTAAAATGACACAGCTTAGAATTTATGTTCACATGTACTTGTCTCCTGTTCATGCTCATGATGGCTTAGAAAGCCTGAAGGGATATTCTGTAATTTAGTGTCCATTCATGTGTGTTTTCAGTACTTCCCATTAAACAGCAACATGCAGAAATGTTGGCAAGAACAGAGATAATAGAAATGCCATCCCCACTATTCCATGGAGTACAAAGTAGGCATTACAGGGATAAATTTGTCTTATTTTCTTCAATCTTCTAATCACTTCAAAGGCTGTCCCATTGACTGCCCAGTTTTTTTATCTCCCTGTGAGCTGCTGCAACCTGGAATTGGGAGCGTTTGGGCAGATGGTGTCAGAGACACCTCAGCTGTTATCCCAGCCAGGGAAGCTCTGAGAAGTGCCATGAAACTGGACTATATCCCAAGCTTATATTCCTAGAGGATACAGAGTACAGTAGGGTATGGACATGTTTGGGCTGGCTCCACACACAGGAAGACTCACACCCATGGAACCTCCAAGCTGATGTGCCTCTGGATGGGGTCCATTAGTTCAGCAATGTCCCTGGCATAATTTCACTGCATCTGGACCAAGCTGGTGCATCTCCCTACCCAGTGCTGTCCTGCAGCATGACTTAGCAAAGCTTGGTAGGGCATCAGCTTGGAGATCTCTCTGTGCTGTGACACAAACCAAATAAAAGCTACAGGGCAGCATCCAAATTTCATTTAGGAGCATCCTCAAAGGCATTCAGTGCTCTTCTGTCCTTTCTTTCTTAGGTGTCTGTAATACCTCTGGCTCTCATGGCTTAAGGCAAATTTTGCCTTATCAGCAAGCTACCTCATTTTAATAACCTTTTGTTTTGAATTTGCAGTATGTAAGCATGGCTTTGGCTTGCTTCAGATGGCCTGGGCTGTATTTTGTAGCATAAGAACCACTAGGAGAAAGCAGGGAATGGAACTGATTCACCAGTAATAGCATCTCAAATGCATTTATTTATTCCTTAAGTGCTCTGGGAAATGCTTTCCTTGAAAACCACAAACTGTGACACATGCGGATTGATGGATGGGTGGTTTCTGCTGAATATAGAAACCAACAGCTCTGCATCTAGAGTGAGTGGAAACCTTGCTGATACCTCTGTGACACAGGATCATTCAAGCAGGATAAAGTCATGCAAGAAAACTTGTAGGAATCTCAAAGCAGGATCTGACAAACCTTGCAAGATCAAAACCATCAATATTCTACATGGATTCTCCTTTCCAGCCTCTGGAGCCTACTTCCTCAAAAAGAGGTTAAAGGAAGAAAGGTACTTTAAAGTTCCTCTTTGTAAATGAAATCATAATTAATGGAAAATTAAAGCAATTGATGTAATTTAAACCTCCTGGTAACTGGAGAAGGTGCTACAGAGACTTCCCAGCAGTTATACATCAAGAAACATTCTTAATCTCCTAGATAATGTGGAAAAGGAATGATATTTATTATCTACAAGTCCTCACAAGCTGAGGATGCAGTTTATAAAACTGTATTTGGCTCCCCCTCCTTTTCCTCCTTTATTGTAATCCTTCACCATGGATCATTTTACATCCAAACTCACCTTCATCTGTTATCATACTTTGGTGATTTATCAGCATCACAAAGTTCTGATTAATAAGGCTAGAAGGACATCCATCAGAAGAACTAAGAGTGTGTGATCATTTCCTCTCAGGCTCTCATTAGCTGTGGCTGTCCTTCTGGGAGTTTTATCTTTGTCTTTCTATTTCCAGACTAAAGCACATGAGGCTTAAAAATAATATCCTATGATTAATCTTTTGTTTCTCTCAGCGTTTAAAACCTTTGGTCAAGATGGAATATGATCTCCATGCTGTCAGCTGAAATAAGTAGAAACAACCCAAACTGTACAAATACACTCTTAATGAATGAGCAGGCATCTCAGAATAATAGATGGCTTGATTCAACCTCCTTCCTTCAAGATGGAAAATACAAAGCTCTACAGATAATCCTACGATCATATAAAATATTTGTGGAGTAGATAGGAATTACACTCAACAGTGTCTTTTCCAAAAGAGCTTCTTTTTTTCTTTATGTTGCTTTGGTTTAAAATGACATGAGTTGCGGTGAAATACCCCTCTGGTATTTTCAGGTTGCTGTGCTAAGTGAAGTGGGAAAGGTTTTGTTTCAGAGTTTTTATACTAAGCTCTCTTTTTAATGAGACACTCCAAGGTTAAAAATACCTCCTGAAAGAGACTTCCCACGTCTTTCCTACATTAGTGACAGATTGGAGAAGAAAATGTGGAGTACGCCTGAAAGTGATAAGTTGAGGTTAGAGGTCTAGCCAAAGTCAAGTGCTAGGGAGTTTCAGCTGTAGAGAGCTGATGCTTTGAATTATAATCAAGTGATTAATGTTTCTAATGTAAGTGGGCTTGGGAGTTACAAGGACTTGCAGCAACAGCTTGGATAAGAATGGAGAAACCTGCTTTTAGAGTTATTTTATTTATAGCACATTCATTAGGTTGGGCAAAATGGACAACATGTGCTTATGTGGTTAATGATAAATCCGTATGAGGACTGAAGTAGTCTGCTGAGTATGAGAAAGCCATTTGTAGGTCAGATTTTTCTGGAGAGAGACAGACTTGAGAGACAATTCCTATCTGTTTGGGGGTAGGGGGGAACAGAGAGCGGGGTGAAGAAGAAACCAACTTTTCCTCTATGTAAAATACATAGGATGTAAATGTTACACATCTTCGTTAGTTTTTAAAGGTCATTTGCCCCTGAAGTTTAGGTAGCTGGCTTCATAAATACCAAAAATAGCATGGGGAGGAGCAGACATGCATGGAAATGTATTAATTTTTGTTTTATAAAATAGCAGATAATCCAATGTTAACATATGAAAACTGCAAAAGCCAGAAAAGAATACATCTCTGAGGCATTATAATTTTTCTTGTGGGGTTCAAACAATCTAGAATGAAATTAAAGGCATGAAGGGAAAAAATTATATAAGACTATTCCTTCTGTTTGAATTCACCACACCTTGATCCTGCTGCTGTAAGCAGTTTAAGGTACTCTTTCAAACAGAAATGGTTTCCTCAGGTGAGAACACAGTTAATAAACCCAGTATTTTGGCACATAGTTCATGTTGTGGTTTTAGTTATAGATATGCCAAAAGTATCAAAAAAGATTGGTTCTCCTCCTCTATCTTTCCCCAGGGTTGTGCAGATCCTTCAGCCCCAGGTCCCATTGGTTTCCACCAGAGACCATGATGCCATTTGGACTGGGGAAGGAAAAAAAAAAAGGAAATAAAAGCAAGACAAAGACAAACAAGTAAAAAACCCCTTCTAAATTCTTTCTATAGCAGCCAAATGCATGTGTGCTATTTCACCCTAGAATCTCAACAGTTGCATGTTGCACACCCTCACAAATAAACAGGCAAAACATGTCCATTTGCACAAAACCATTTCCTTTCTCTACTCTTATTTCTAGGTAGGAATGGAAATGTGATGTTCATTTTCAAGGAAACAAGTTGCCAAGTGAACTCTCTCAAATGTGTTCCCCTACCTCTACTGAGTGTTGCTGCAGGTGCTATTTATGAATGAGCCCAGATTATCAGAACACACTTTCAGAAAAGCTGACTGATTATAGTGAGTATTTTTAGCAAGAGAAAATGGCACATAGTGCAGAAATATTTAATTATATACATGTATATTTGTACAACAAAAACAAGTACAGGAAGCTCTTTCAGATTAATTTCTTTGAAAAGTCACTCTTCAGGCTGGCCAGTTAATAAAAGACATGGTGGCTTTCCCCCTTCCTTGACACTCTGTAATCCAGAGTGGATCCTTGCTAGGAAGATGTACTTTAGTGTCACACAGCATCTTGGGCTCCAGTGGTAACTGCATGAAAACTTAATGGTCTAATCAGAGTTTACCTCATTTAGAGGCTACACAAGATGACTTGTTTCTGACATCAAAAGTCATGACAACACTATTATAATATTTATTTTATAGATATGAAATAATCTGTATTTTGCTCTGACAGGTAAACACATACCTTGTTTTTACCCCCTCATTAGACATGGAAAATTAGGTGCAGAGATTGAAAAAATTAGCAAGGTTAATAATCCCTGGAGAAGGAGGGTCAGGTTCAGAGGGGATTCATCTCACCTGTGTTAAACTGTGTTTGCATAAGACAAATTGTCCTCCACAAGGGCCAGTCTCTATTAACTGGAGAGGGACAGTACAGATATTTAGCTCACATCTACCCCTGAGCTGGCAAAGCAGAGTGCAACTATGTCCCACCCCATGGGTTAAAATGCTGGTTTTTTGAATGACAAGCAAGGGCCAAGCTCTAGGAATAGATGTGCTCCTTACCTTGGAGAGCTTACAGACAAAAAACAGCATCTGAAGTACAAGAAATAGGGGTGTTAAAGCTGTGTGGAAAAGTCTGAGACTCACAGGGCAAACCTATATTTACCCAAGGCTTCAGGATGAAAAAAAAGTCTTGTGGGTCTTTTGGGTAACTTATCATTCTGAAATTAGCTATATTTAGTTTAGTGGTTAAGTTAATGAAACAGCACCAGGGATCTGCCACTGGAAAACTTTTATGATGTTAAATGTTATCATGGTTCCTGTTTATCCCAGGGTGGAGTGCCAAGCCTCTGGTGTAGCTTGGCCAGTAGCATGACCCAGAGATTGTTCCCAACAATAAGTCTGCATGGGGCCAGTCTCTTTTGGAGCTTAAGGGCATTTAGCTCCCACTGTGCACGAGGCCATGCCTGCTGGCCCTGGGACCAAAGACCAGCCCTGACCCTGTTAATGTCTTCCTCTTCCCATTTTATTATTTGACCTCTTCACAATCAGGACCATGGGGAAACAGCTCTGGTGTTCTGGGCTTGATACAGGTCTAGCCTTACTTTGAAATAATATGGTGCTATCTAATTCCCTTCTGCTGTTCTCTCTAATCTGTAAAGACCTCACAAATCTGATTTTGGCCTGGTTACCCTAATCTGCATCATGGGCTGCCCAGTTCACTGACTTCAATGGGCCACACTGGAGTGTGTCGGGGTTTGGAGCTGATAGTTTTTTTTTTTTTTTGAGCTGGTTGAGCAAACAGATCTGCAAGATCTCTTCTTGACAGTGCACTAGCTCTGATCTGAAAGGAGACACAGCTTTAGACATCTGTTTTAAGGGCAGAACTATTCTGAGCTTATTTAAACTTGATACAAGGCTCTGTTTATATTTCTTTGATTAATTGAAAATAACCTCTCATTAAGGAAGTGACAACCGATACCGTACGATTGTGCTTGAGTCATTCACAGGAGCGAAAAAAATACGCCGAAGGTTAGGCAGGTCAAAGCCCTTGTTTGGATCAAAGCATATGTTGAACACTGTATAAATGCCAAATCTGAAAGTGTTTTGTGTTGAAGGTTGAAGTTTGGAGTAAAATGATACTATAACAATAAATCCCTAATTCAGCTTGTTAGGTCGCTACTGCATTCACAAAGGCACAGCAAAGAGAGGGATGCATCTGATGGAGCAATTGGATAGGAGTCCAAGTCTGTTAAAAATTTACAGTAAAGGTGAGGTAATACCACATCTAGATCTGGTAGGCACATTTGAAAAAGAACTTTAATGCAATGGAAATGGATCTTGAAAGAGTGACAGGCACGGTTTGTGGTTTGTCCATAAATCTGCCTTACTGTGAGAGACTAAAAAAGCTCAGCTATTTTTATTAATTCAGGACAAGGTTACGAGATGACTTGCCTGTGGTTTTGTAAAGTTGAGCTCGTATGGCGAGGGAGCAGCAGGCTCCAGTTTCCACTCAGAGCTGCGTGGCCTGGCTGCTTTCAACCAAAATACTGAAGGGTCCCCAGCTATGCCTGGGCTTGAAATATTCCTGCTGTTCTGGGGGTAAACTGAGGATGGGCTGTACCTTGGTGGGCTGCAGCCTTCTCTGTCCATGCCTGATCTGCAGCTTCCAGGAGAGACTGATGAGTGATGGCCAGGGTTGAGGGTAGAGGGTGAGGCCAGACAAATGCAGATCAGAAAGGCAGCCCTTCTCCTTCACAGGGTGATAGCCACTGAAATAACTAATCTGGGGTGGGGGGGAATTGTCCTTCTCTGAAAGCCTCTGATTCGGGGAGGGAGGTTGTGTGTCTTTGCATGATGTGCCACAATTTGTAATTATTCAGGTGTTGTTTTGGGATACCATTCTGTGGCTTCAGCTATGCAGGTGATCAGGCCAGGTTATGGAAATTATCAAATGAGTGATCTCACCTGGCCTTAAAATATTCTTATTAAATAGGAATATTTTAAAATTCTTGTTTTAGTGGGCATATTATATTCCTATAAAATTGATTGGTAAATGGAGAGGTGTCAGTGAGGCCATATTTAGCCTGAGAAAGGTCAATTTTTAGGAAAAAATTCTCTCACCATTTCCATATTTGTGGGCAAAATGGCTATGTTTATATTTTTTCTTTAAATCTGAGCTTAGACCTGGGTTCCAACTGTCCCTACGGTTTACTATATCTGGTAGGACATCTTTTAGTAGCATGAGGAATGATACAGCCTCTCCCAAATGACATTTGACCTTCTATTCAATCTACAGTGACCTCATTGTGTGGGTATCCCATCCACCTTTCAGCAGTGGTGTGGGAACCAAATCAGGAAGATGAGAACCCCTTAGAAAGTCCCAAGGGCTCCTATCAAAGAGTTTATGGTGTGGGATTTGCAGAGAGCCCAAAGTCAGGCTAGGTCTGGGCTGCCTGTGAAGGACAAATTTTAGGTGAGAGGTCTAAAGGATCCTTTAAAAACTGCCACCAAGTTCAATAGCTGTTGTGCCCCTGCATCCAGCATGCAGAGAGGTGTTCAGAGGGTTTGCCTTGCTGGAAGGTTAGAGTGAATATTAGGAAAATAATCCATATAGATCAAGAATAATGCCAATAGAAAATCCATTGGATTGGATATCAGGAAAAATTTCTTCACTGGAAGGCTGGTCAGGCACTGGAACAGGTTGCTCAGGGACATGGTGGAGTCACTATCCTTGGAAGTGTTCCAAAAATGTATAGGTGTGATAGTTGGGGATATGGTTTAGTGGTGAGCATGCTGTTGTTAGTGGGACTTGGTGACATTTGAGGTCTTTTTCAACTTTAATGATTTTATAATTATATGATTCTGAAGAATCCATCCAGCTGTGTTCAATAAAGGCAGTTTCTTGCATCCATCCAAGCCAAGGTTTGACTACACACTCCCTGCGATTTTCTGCTTCTGTGAGTCGAGCCATTGGCACGTCTCGCGGGTGCCTGGGCTGCCACTTGCCCTGTGCCCTGTCCCCGAGGTGTGCGGGGCCGTGTGCTCCTCTCCAGGCTGGGCACAGCACCCCAGGAGCCCCGGCCCGTGCTCTGCCCTGGGGGCTGCGGGCAGCGCTGCGTTTCGGAGCCGCTCCCGCAGCCCGGGCAGAGCTGCTGGGCTCTCGGGGCAGCGCTGCCGCTCAGGACCGTGCTCCTGCCTGCTGCCCTCCGGCACACGCTGGAGCACTCGAGAGCTTAGAAAAGCCAGGAAACTGCTCAAAATGGCATTTTGCTCTGAGTGGCTAACATCACCGCACCACTCCTGCTCAAATAAATAAACTCTAATGGGAATCCCGCCCCTACCCCCTTTCTTTCCTTGCTTTAATAAAACTTGTCACAGTGATGTTTGTTTGTTTTTTTTT
>VXBQ01003996.1:721679-741844 GCA_013400175.1 Phainopepla nitens | reverse complement strand
CTAGTCAGCAGATTTTTACGCTGGTTAATGAGGGGGAAAAATTTCTCTTCCTCCCCACCCGCCCCCAATTGCCTCCCCTCTCTTTCATGTCAGGGGCCAAGTTTGGATTGGAGCCTGGTGAAGTTTCTGTGTCATTTCCTGTTGCTGCCCTCCCCGACACTCGCTCCCGCGCTCGCTCCGCGCTCCAGCCCTCCCGCAGACGCGCAGGGCGCCCGCCCTCCCGGCCGGCGGCTTTTGGGGAGGATGTGACAGCGCTGGGCACACCTCACGCTCCCGCCTGTCACGCCGCATTCCTGCTCCTGCTGTCCCCACGGGCTCAGCTCCCAGCCCGCTGCCAGGAACGCCAAGAAGCCGAACGCTAGAACAACTTTCTTCTCTCCACGCAGCTCGCTGTACGTCCCAGGCTGCTGGGAACCTGAGGCGGTGAGAGCGAAAACATCTTCTCTCGCAAACTTGGCCGCCGTGGTCCGCCTGTCCGTGCAGGTGGTCGGGAGCGAGGCGGCCGGGGGATGCCGGTGCTGGCAGCTTGGGTGGGCGAGGGGCTGCGGGGGACGGGGAGGGGGCGGGAGCCCGGCGTGCGTCTCACTCCGTAGGACAGGTCAGCTGCGAGGGCTGGCGTTGGGTGCTGTTGTGCTGGTCGCTTGATGTGAAAAGGGCTATTTAACAGAGGGGGACAGCAGCACGGGGATGGACAGCAGCAGGGCAGGCAGTGAGCGGAGGTGCGGCAAAGAGCAGGGGCTGCTCAGCGTTTTCTCGTACGTGTTTGTCTTTCAGCTTCAGTTCAGTGCTCACAGGTTTTTCCCAGGGCTGCCTTGTGGCAGCGTTCACGGGGTTTGTGAGTGTGTCCAGTCCCGGGAAACGCTTTTCTGAGCAGAAAGAGCTGATACATGTGGAAATCAGCGTTACCCTTGGTTGGAGTAGTGGGCACAACTCAGTTGGCATTTGTATAATCCTGCCTGTGTTGCCTTTCCTCTGCCATTGCCTTATTTGCTCACTGAATGCACATATATTTGGTAGGAAAACGACACAAATGCTTGTGCTTTAAAGTGGAGCAACTGTGACTTCATGTACTATTTCTGTCATTCCTGACTCGTTCAGTCTTGACTGTTTCTTGGACAAACAAGGCGTAACAAACTGCTGGGTAAATCCTGAAGCATGTGCTGGAGCCGGTTCCCGGAGCTTCCAGAGTTAAAAGGCTTTCTTGAACTCACTGACACAGGGCAGTAAATCTCAACGTGTCAGTAAGCGAGGGAAAAAAGCGCTTGCAGAGCACTGCACACCGGCAGATAAAGTCGGTGCTGCACAACCCCGGGTCTTCACAGGCAGGATCAGCTCCCAACACCTCCAGCTACCCAGCAGCATTTAGAAAGGTCAATTATATGTACAATATTTACCAGCTAATTATAAGTGGGGCAATAAAAGCCTTAGAGTTGGTCTCAGGAAAAATGATCCCAAGGTGCTGTGCACCGTATTTTTACCTCCTAGTCATGGCTTGATTCATGTTGCTCCCTCAGCTCTCTCTCATTTTATGCTGGTTTGGTGCTAGAGTTCTCTCTGTCCCCCCTTCCCTAATGAGAAAGTGGTGTAAGGAGATACAAGATGGGTAGGAAAGGGGCTCTAGGCTCACCCTGAGCACTTCAGTCCCTCTCCCCTGCCTCCAGCCAAGGCACATCTCCTCCCATGGCGGGGGAAAGTTCAAGCTCCCTGTCCAGCCTTGGCACCCCTTGTCTTGCTGCCATAAGCAGTGGAGGACCCAGGAGACATGTACTGACAGCTTTGCTGGAGTCAGTTTCTGGGTAAAAGCTCAAAGTTTGTTTCATAGTTCGTCTATGAAAGGCACTTTTAAAAAATTTTTAATTGAGTTGAGTAGGAAATCCTTTTTTGGGTCCCCCAGTCTCCCAGACTTTTCTGAGTGTTGTGCTACTGAAGGATTTATCAAAAAGTTTTCACTTTCAGAATTCTCACAGCAGGCTTATACATGTACAAGGGAGCTGGTCTTGAGGGTCTGTGCTACCACACACGGCTTGATCTGAGAGAACTTCTGGGTGTTGCTGGAGTTCAGGAAGGGCCAGGACACTCCAAAGGCATTTTGGATGTAGTCACCTTGTTTCAGAGTGTAAGAGAGTTTAATAATAAGTAGGTGTCAGGCCGTGCCAATTGGCTTCAGGGCTGCAGAATGGGCTCTGGCAGGGGTTAGTTTACTAGCATAGATGTAGCCAAGAGAGTAATGAGCTCATGTAACAGAGGGAGGAGAGAAACTGTAGCAGGAGTTGCTCCCAGCATCTCCTAGGAGCCTAAGGAACAGTATTTACCTGGAGCTGTGCTCTGTGAAAGGAAATGGGGTGACAGACTGGCATTTTCACAGGGGTTCAACAGGCAACTCAGCTCTGAGGTGAATGGAATCATTGCCTGTGCAAGGTGACTGAGTGGCTAACTGAGCTTCAGGGGATGCTTTGGGTGCTTGAAGGAGGGATAGGACCTCCAGACATTTGGAAATCCACTCATATATACAGCTGCTGAGAGATGAACCTCTGTCTCCAGGGCAGTTTTTTGGGAGTCGGTTTCTAAACTATCCGACTTTACCTGTGTGCTAGTTGGGAGGTGAACTTAGTTTTACCCTTAATTTTTTTGGATTTAAATGTGAACCCACTTCATTTTAAGCTGAGATTACCCTGCTGATTTCAATGATGTTATTCTTGATTTATAGCAGTGGAGGGCAGGTAAGAATCAGCCCCTTAATATCTGCTTTTTTCTGACACTTGCAAAGGAGGAAGCAAAACAAGAGAAACCAACTCAGGGTGAGATCATGATGGGAACTGAAGGGTCTAAAGTGCCACCAAGACCTTTTTGGCTTTTTTTTTTTTCTTTCTTACTTGCTCTACATTGCAGGTTTTTCTTCTGTCAGTACAAATTTGTTCTGTGTATAAGCAAATGCTGGGTCCCTGTTTTCACACAGAACTGCTGTAACAGCAGCATATCCGGGGTCCCTGTCCTGTTCTCCACACCACACAGTGCTCGTGTAGCCTTGACAGATGAGCCAAGAGATGGCCATTCCAGTTCTGCTGCTTACCTTGGGAAAGTGCTCTGGAGCCCAATAGACTTAACTGTCTGGAAATATTTCCTGTTGCACAACATAAATTGTCTCTTTCAGTTTAATCCTGTTGTCTTAGATTACCTCACCAAAGCACTACCTTGAGTAAAGCCTCTCTCAGCGGCCACTCCACCGCAGTGGAGGAACCAATATTCTAAGAGGCCTCAGGTTGTGAACACTCTGCAAGAAGGTGGGGTGAGCACGTGCTTCCCTCCCCCCTTTCTTAGCTTGCACAAGGGCAGAGCAAACAAGTCCTGCTTTTTAACAGCGGGTCTGTGCTACTTCTTGTCTCTGAGCCAGACCCCTCAAATCCAGGACGGCCACTGAGACCCCCAGGAGAGATCTCCCATCTCTGGTGGCTTCTTATGGTGCTGTTGGTCCTTTGAGTTGCTTTTTCCTGCTTCAGTGCTTGAGCTTGGTGTGGTGCTCCCTGTCTTGGCAGAGGCTGCTCCGAGGATTCTGTGCTGCTGCCCACCGGCATGTTGGCTGCCATCTGCTTTATTTTCTTACAGGCTTCTCCTGGGGAACAGCAGCAGCGTTTGGGGTAGCCTTGGCCCAGTTTGTGGGTGCTTCCCAGCTTCCTGTGCTTCTTCATCTCCCCAGGCTGAATCACATACTCTGTATTTATCTGCTCTGCTCTCGCTTAGCTCCAGCTCCAGTTCTCGTGGTATTTAAATGCTGATGCACAAATTTAGGTAACATTTACATGCTCTAGTGAGTCTTCAGCTTGCCTGCACAAATTTCTTGTTTTCCTCCTTCTAATGCAGTGCCACTACCTGAGGACAGTGCTGCCTCCTTGCTCCGGGGAGCTGCTTGTGGGACACTGCCATAGCAATGAGGATGTGTAGTGGAGATGGTCAGCGTCAACCAGACCATATCCCTGCTGCTGGCCAAACACAGCAAAAAGATGCCTGTCTCCTTCCCTCCCCAGACAGATTTCTGTTTGCTTTGGCTATTTTTAAACATATTGGCTGGTGGAGCCTGGAGCTTGCTGTCAATCTGCACCTTGCCACACACAATCCACAGCTCTTTAAAATGGGTTATTGTGGAGATGGGAAGGACAGTTTTTGTTCTTCTGTCCACTGGCTTGGGGATGCCTGACATGATGGTGGTTGTGGCAGTCACTTGCTTTCCAGTAAATCAGCTAAAGGCAACAAACCTCTCAAAGTCAGAGACTTTCTCTCCTTCCTCCTGACTTCTGGACTTGAACTGGTGAGAAGGAGGTGAGAGGCCTCTGTATCCCATCAGCAATTCCCTCAGTCATCCTCTCCCTCCCTAGAAGTGTTATTTTTGGTTAATTCATACAAGTCTGGGCCTCCTTGGTCTATCCTGTGGGAGGAAGCTCTAGGCTGGAATTTGTAATAAAAGCCAGATTTTTCTCTGGAGGCAAAGTGGAGGAGGCCACTCCTGTTGCTCCTCCAGTTCTTGTTAGTTCTTGATCATCTTAATCTGGCAACTGTGAGAGGTCTTCTTTCTCTGCTGAGAATAAATTTGGCCTCTGAGGAAGGTCAGCATTGTGGTGTTCTCTCTGAGATACCTGATTTCCACAGAGCCAGTGGTGGAAATCACAGCTCAAGCTGTATGGACCTCACCTTCCTGATGGAAGTTCCCAGCAGTTCACTGGAGATGAGTCTCTGAGTGCATCACAGGCTATTTGCACCCACACAGAACCATGGCTTTGCTACAAACAAGGAGTTTCCCTCCAGTGTCCTTGGCCAGAGTTAGCTGGCTATTAACCTCAGGAGCACGGAGCAGTCTGTCCCCTCCCACACCAGCAGAGGCTGGTTTTCACTGGAGCGAATGTGTCTGTGTACTTTGGAGAGTTCTCAGAGCTGTTCTGTGGTCATGAAAAGAACACAGATCTGGCCTCTGATTTCCTCTGTGATCACGACAATTCAGCGTTCTCCTCCTTCACTGACCATTGGAAAGACCACTAATCCCTGCTCTCGTCACTTTGCTGTCCTTGAAGTGGAGGTTGTTTCCATAGGGGCTGGTGCAGTGAAAAGCTGAGAATATTTGAAATTGCTATAATTTAAATATGCAGGTGCTGTCCTAAATATATCCAGGGAGCTTGCTAACTAAATCTGGGTTTCTTCTTGGTCACCAGACCCAGTACTAAGGATGGAGACAGCAGCTGAAGCTGACCTATAAACCTCACTGGTGCTTCTCACTACCTATGAGACAGTCTTTTGAAGTTTCCCATCCAGACTTATTTCACTAACTTAATAAAATCTATCTTGTGCCCCTTTTATTTTACTAGTCACTGTGATTCTCCTCTGATACAGCCTAAATTATGGTTGGACTACTTTTTTTCCCCTTCTTTTTTATTAATGCATCCATGGACTGTATAGTCTTCAGAGATTTATTTTTCTTTAATGAAATCAACCTCATTTTCCTGGCTAGTGTACTGCATGAATGTCACATTTAAATATGTGCTTTCAAGTCCAGTCCTTTCCCTCAGATATATTACTTTACACTACATTTGTCTGTGTTAAACTGCAGTGCTGATTTACTACATCAGTGACCATGAAAGATTCCAGTTCCTCTGACTCCTGTTTTGTTGTTTCTCACTGTTTATTATCCACAATGATCTGATTTTTGGAATAGTTGGCACATTGTAAGCTGAAGTTTCTTAATCCTTTTCCTCTGCTTGATACAATGGTTACAATTAGATTAATGTGTATTTAGTAGATTTGGATTGCAGAGCAAGTACAAAAAGCTCTCCTAGGAGCCATGAATGTCACAGCAGTGTGTGCTGCCAGGTGTGCGCAGGAATGAAGGGGTAAAGATGTGGCCAAAGTGTAGGGAACATTTCTTACTTCTCTCCCACAAGCAGGAGGTGGAAGCAGAGAGTGATCAACTGTTGATGGCCAGTCCTTTTTTTCTTGAAGGGCCTTCCTTTTCTTGGAGAGCTCTGTAAGTGTTTTCTTCCTCTGCTGCAATTCAGAAGTCAGAAGGGCGCTCTTCAGCCTGCTAAGGAGGCTTGAACAGCACTGAACCTGCAAGATCTGAGACTTGGTCAGCAAGATTCTAAATAGCTTTCAGTCTTACTGTTTAAACATGCAAGATTGGGAATTCCCTTTGTTCCCTTCATTTCCTTATTTGAAGAAGCCCAAGCTAGGCAAACCTGCCAGGCATGCAAATGCTTCCTGACAAACTGCTTCAAAATGTGAGTTTCACGTAAGGACTGCAACAGTACAGCAGAAACCCTTCCCACAGAGACAGAAGTACACCTTGGTCACATTTAACTCAACCTCCAGCTTCAGGTCGTGCTTCCCTGCACCACCTGTCCTTGAGGAGGATGCTGTGCCAGGTGGTGAATATCTCATGCACCACTTGTGAGAAATTCCAGCTGATATTTAGGAAAGGCTTCTGTGCCTTGTCAGCCAGCTTCTGAGAGGAGCAAGCCAGGAGGCAGGTGCCTGTTCAGATACATCCCTTGTGTTTCCAGCTGGCTGGCTGTCAGCAGCTCCTCACTGGGCACACGAGGGAACCCCTAATTGCCCTTCTCAGACACCCTACCTGGTTGGACCCTGCATGTACAGTACAGGTTCTGAGTCACTCCTCAGAAATTCAGTGCTCCTGACTCCTTCTAACTCTGCTGAATGCCTCAATGCTTAAAATAGGTGCTCCAGGTCATGCTGCTGGGTGAGATGGCTACAGGTTCACTATTGTGACACGTGGGTAAGGCTTTTATTAAACAAGGCCTCCTCAAGTCAACTTTCCATAACTCAGGTCTTGCAGATGCAAAGGACAGGCTACAGTCTGGGGAAATGTTCTTGACTTTAATCATTATTTGCAAAGCAGTGTATGAGGCACTGCCTGTTGTTACTAAGAGAAAAGGTACATGTTAGAAGGGGATCATATGGCTATCAGGCCAAGCAATCTGGCTTTATTTTCCAGCAACACTAAATACTTGCTGATTCTGTCCGAACCTTGCTTGTAGTTTTCTAGAGTTGTCTCTGAGGCAGGAGCTTTCTTGCAAGAAAAAAAAAGAGTATGCATCAGGGCCCTGGTTTGCTCTCTGCACAGCTTTGACTGTGCAGCTGGCTGCCAAGCATCACACAGCAAGGCAGAGCAATGCTTGTGAATCACCATGGAACAACATCAGACGAGCCAAACAGACCCATGTGATTTTAGGCAGGGCTCAAGAATTTTGTTCCTTTAGCTTCAACCCAGGGGGCAAATTTGTTCATTTTCTTGGCACTGCAACAATGATAAATTCTCTGCACCCATTTGCCCTGAACTGGTATGGTTTGTTCTCTGAAACATTTGCTGTTCCCATTTTGTGTGATAATAGCAGTTACAGGATAGGTGGAGATTTTGTGGGACCAATTCTTAGGTACATTGAGCTGCTTTCACCCCCTCCTGACTATATAAAATATCCTAAAAGCAAGTGTAAATGGTATTGTCAAAGCAGTCCAAGTGGACTCCAGAATCAGACAAATAGGTCCCCAACTGTGAAGTGAGTATGTGTTGCAAAGTTTTGTGGGGAGATGAATAACTGAGTTGTCGTCTCTCCCTCTGAAACAGGTGCTTAGGACAAAGTGCTGATGTCTGGTGGCCATGATGGATGTTGGAGGAAAATTTTAGGAAGGTTGAAGCACCTGTGTCTGAAGACATTGAGTGCTCCAGTGGTTTCATGCACTTGACTCATGCAGGTTCTTGAGCCTTATCTTGTGGCTACCAGTAGGCTTGGACTACAATCACAGAATCATGGAAACTCGGGGTTGGGAAAGACCTCTAGTTTCATTGAGTCCAACCATTAACCCCACACCTCTATGTTCACCACTTATCCATGTCCCTTAGTACCACATCTAAACACTTTTTGAATGGTTCCAGGGACTGGCAATTCTACCAATTCCCTCGGCAGCCTGTTCTAATACTCAAGCACAAATCTTGTGAGAGAGGTGTGTAATAGCATAGATGGTAAAGTTCCAGAACCTGAAATGTTCATTACTATGGATTCACTGCTACATAGAAACCACTAGAACTTTCTTGACCTTTGATTCTTTCCCCTCATGGCAGAGATCACATAGTGTGAATCAGCTCAGAGATTAAGTGAAAGCACACAGCAACCAGCAAAAGAAAACTTGACCTAGGGAAGAAGGAAGGTATTTTTTGTGAAATACAGGAATGCAGGCAAAGATATGAGGAAAACCACCTACAAAAGAGAAGCAAGCTTGTGAAGTGGACATAAAACCTTCTACGTTGCCTGTCTCCTGGACAGCCTTACAGTTATTTCAAAAAAGCACGGCTTGACACAATCGCCCTAAATTATATCCCTGTCTCAGTGGCTTCTTGGGACATACTGTGCCCCACAGGACCACTACGGACCTGAGGAGGAGACCTAGTGCAGCTGGAAGAGCAAGGAAGCCTTGACCTCCCCCAGTCCAACATCTATGACACGAGGAAGGTCATCTTATCCAACTGCAAAGTGGGAGTGCTACCTCAAAGCCATCTGTCAGAGGTTTCATTCCTTCTTGCTTATGGTACCCTGAAAAATTGAAAAGCTCCATGTGATTGCTTTCTGTTAATAAGGAGGAAAGGGTGGAAAAAACCCTCATGACTTTTTGTTGCATATTTTGCTTGAGAAAACACGTGCTATCTTGCAGCGAGACCTCACAGCATGCTAATTCTTAAAACATATATGCAAAAGTTTGAAACTGGAGGTTTCGTTGACCCTGGAAGAAAAGGCAGATTCCAAACAGAAGCTCAGGAAAAAAAATCTGCTGTTCCATCTGTATTTGCTTTTGCTTTACTGATAAATGGATGCAGCTTGCCTGTGTCATGATTTTGTCCTGCTTGTCTTCTGAATCTGCATAAACGTTGTTTCTGGACAATTATAATTTCAAGACTCGGTTGCGAGGTAGGCAGCTTAGGAGCTGCATTAGTTTTTTTATCCTCTCTTTCACTGAATTCCTGAGCTTTTAACAGAAATTTTGTGAGGGAGACTGTAGGGATTAAACGGCTACATGGAAAATGTGAACATCCACAAGGGTTTGAACTTTGGTCTACAGAAAACAACCTGATGATTTCAATCTGCAAAGGGCCATAAGGACATTCAGATTAAAAACTCAGTATGGGAAAACTTAAAATAAAATCTCCATGGCTTTTAAGGGAATTAGCTCTACTTTTGTGTTCCCACTGGGCCATGGATTACTTGAGGGTATCTGTGGGGTTGTTTCCCCTTGGTCCACGCCTGGGTCGTTGATTCAGCTGTGGCACTGCTGTGGTGCAATACACAGTGACAAGTCATTCCTGTGAGGTTCAAAGGGGAAGGAGAAGAAGTCAGTGCTAAGGCAGGCTGCAGTGTTTATGGGGAAACACCTGTGATCCATCATTAGTTCTTTTAAGTGTTTAATCTGTTACATCATCATGCAGTCTGGTACTGTAGGATGAGTTGGAATTGCTCTGTTTGACTTCAGTTCAGCTTTTTTTGGCCCCTTCAGTCTGCATGTAGACTCTTCATGGCTGCAGTTTACCAGGAGGCACTGTAGAAAAGTTCTAGCATGCATTTGTTTAAATAACATCTGATACATTCTGGAGGATAAATGGTATGGAGCAGCTACAGTGCTGTTTCTAAAGAGCATCCTTGGCAAGAAAATAGAGAGGAAGGAAAGATCCGTTATGTGTGCTTTTGTATTTCCCCTAGAACAGGATCAAAGTTATGAAAAGAAACTCTGGTTTTGTTTCTCCACAGTTGTTAAAGTTAACAGGCTTCCCAGGATCTACATTTCAAGGCTATCATCAACCAAATTTTGTACATTTACATTTGTTCAAAATAGTTTCCAGGCAATGGGTAATTAGTGGTTAGAAATGGCTTGCAGTGTGGTGACACTTTGATTAAGTGAAATCCTTAGGAAAATGAGCATTCCAGGTCTTTTGTGTTTCCCTGCTTCACCTGTGGACCACAGCTTCTTCCCCACCCAATCTCACAGGAGGCATCTCCCTTATCTCCTGCCTTTCAGCAGGGAATAGATGGATCTTAGTCAGCAAAGACAGGAGGATGCCTCCAGCCAGAATGAGCAGCAGGGAAAGACATTAACTCCAAAAAATTGCCACTTTAACATTCTTCCTGGAGAACTTCAAATGCAGTAGTTACATCCCTCTCCCCAAGAACTCCACGTACTCTCTTCTTTGGAATTAATTAATCCCTAAGTCTGAAGCATTCTGCAAACAAATGAAGAAGACCCATGTCTGTACATTTCTATGCTGGCCAGTGAGCTAGTGAAGAAAAGGGAGAAAATAAAAGTAGAGAGGCAAATATTCAAAGTTTACCCAATTATGTGTAAATAAAAATATTTTTCTAATGTTGTGCAAGGTGGGATATGGATTTTTAAAAATAAGATGGTGAAGTGATATAAGAGTATAATTTGACCTGTCAGTCCTTGTTAATAAAAAGATAATTTTGTGTCCTGCTCCTTCGTTTAGAAGTTGAGACAGTGGAAGGGACAGTTAAGTAATTAGGTAGGTTCTTTTGTAAAAGTCTGTGTTTTACTCATTTACTTCAGGAAATTTTGATTAAAAATCTTGATTAAAATAATGTCTTTATCCCTTCCTGTATGACTGGAGATTTGTCAGATAGTCACTGACTCATGTATTCCCAGTTGGCAGGAATGGATTTACAAATGTTTGGACCTAGAAACCCAAATGGATTTACAAACAGTTGCTTGAAGTGGTTTTGCAGATCTCATTGTGACACTGACATATTGTTCATGCTTCCAAACCATAGGCTTAGTACCAACACTACCTTAGGTGGCAGAAGGAGAGAAACAGCCTCACTTTCCTGGCTCTCTACAGCTTCCTGGCAGGAGGTTGGAGCCAGGTGGGGGTCGATCTCTTCTCCCAGGAAACAATTGACAGGACAAGGGGAAAAGCCTCAAGTTGCACAAAGGGCAGTTTAGATTGGATATTAGGAAGAATTTAATCACAGAGAGCGTTGTCAATCATTGGATCAGGCTGCCCAGGGCAGAGGTGGGGTCACCATCCCTGGAGAGATTTAACAGACATGTGAATGTGGCTCTGAGGGACTTGGTTTAGTGGTGGGCTTGGCAGTGCTGGGTTAATGGCTGGACTCCATAATCTTGGAGGTCTCTTCCAACCTAAATGGTTATATGATTCCTTGCATCCTGGAGAATTTTCCAGCACAGTCCAGGGTGTAGCACCCATCACCAGCCACCATATCACATCCTTCTGGACACTGTCTCACAAAATAGGCAAACCCAGCTGTTTAGGTACCTAAGAAAAAGCTCAAAAAGGACTAGTGAGATCATTTAGCCCATCTTCCTGGATAACAGCAGCCACAGACTTGCCTTGGCTTAAATCCCATGGCAACCAGAACAGGCATCTCACCCCTACTTTTCAAGGGGTATCACTCTTGGCAGTGGTATTTCCACCACTGCCAGCAGCTGACATGGGTAAAGCTGTTACTGTCTCTCTTTCTGGCCCTCTTTCCCTTTGGAGCAGCACATGTGACGTTAGCGGTCTCTATATCCTTGCTGGGAACCCCCTGAGCTGTAGCAGATTCTCCCAGGGTGTCCATCCAGCTTCATTTGCAGGACCTGTGTATGCAGAACACATGAAATCTCTCAGGAAGATTATCAGTCTAAACCTATTTAAAACTTTATATGGAAAAATAAAAGTCTGAAAGCCCAGGCTCAGCAATATTGTATGCATGAGCCTCAGTTAATTCACCTTGAAAGAGGCCTTTAGGAGGACTTGCACATTCCTGGTGCATTTGGGGTAGGACATGGGTGAGTGCCCAAGAGCAGCACCAGATAAACAGAAAACATTACAGCAGCCTGGCGAGGGGTCACGGGATCTGCAGGGCTGGCGGCACTGCCAGAGCAGATCGCTTTGCGCTGCAGCCGCTTTTTCTCACTGATGGGATAAAAATAAGATAGATTAAGTATATCCCAGGAAAAATAGTTATGCAAAGGCTTGAGAAAGCTGCCAATGTCAGCAAAGGGAGGCAGTAATGTAAGCAAACTTCAGAGGAGGGGAGCCGCAGAGCGTCCTGCTGGAGCGAGCAGAGGGGACAGGCTCTGTGACGGCTGGATGTGGGGTGAGGGGCTGGCCAGGCAATTTGGTTGACTTGTGACTTCTGTGTTTACCAAGGCAAATCCCAATGGAGAGGGAGGTTTTTCTTTCAGTTGATAAATGTTCCTGCCTCTATATTAAAATGTTTTTCCCCCTTCCTGTGGTTCTTTGAGTCAGCTTCTTCCTCAGTCACTCAGGCTGATAGGTAGGTGCTGAGGTCTCTGCTGAAATCTGGAGCTCCCTGTCAGTGCTTTTGATGTCTGTTCTGCTTCTCTGGGGTTAGATGTACATTTGGCTTTGATCTTGCCCCCAGCTTTCCATCAGATCCTTGGGAATGGCCAGTTTAGGCAGGGTGGGGAACTGCTGCTTTAAACTGGATCTTGTATCAGTGAGCAGCAACTCCTCAGCTGTCAGAGCTGTAGGATGGTCCCCAGTGAGCACCAAGCTCAGTTTGGAAGCAGGTGGAATATCAGGGCTTTGAAGGGCTCAGGCAAGCAATAGTTGCTACTTGGTGGCTCTGCAGTAACTGGCTATGAGCTTGGCCTCAGGCAATAGCAGATTCATCTGCTTTCATTTAGTCAGCTGTGAACCTGGCTTCTTGTAGATTTCTGATTTCTGCTCTTTTCCTTTTTTGTTTTTTTGGACAGTCACTACAACTGGGTCAAGGCTAATGGTGTAAGGGTCTCCATACATTAAGTCTTCAGAAGGGCTGAGGCATAGAAAAACCTCTTACCTGGCACTAAGGAGGAAAGACTTATAAGTGCATATACGTAATATGAAGGGTGGGTGTCAGAGGATGGAGCCAAGCTCTGCTTGGTGGTGACAAGCAATAGGACAAGAAGCAGAGGCTGATGCCCAGGAAGCTCCACCTGAATGTGAGGAAGAACTTTTCTATGCATAGATTGTTCAGAGAGGTTGTGAAGTCTCCCTTACTGGAGATATTCCAGACCCATCTGGACACAACCCTGTGCCCTGTGCTATGGGATGACCCTGCTAGAGCAGGGAGGTTGGACCTGATGAATCATTCTGTGATTCTGTGATTCTGAGACCAAGTCTGAAATGGTGCTTCTCTAATTTGTCAACCTTTACTCAGCTCTGGGGAGGTATAAGCAGTGAGGGGCATGACCAGAAGAAATGAAGTTCACAGATATCATTCTCCACTAAGGAACAGTTATTTGTTGGCCTCTGGAGTAGTTACTTCAGACAGGTTTTTAAACGCACTTAATTTAGACAAGAAATAATCTCGGTGAAACTGAGTTGAGAATGTGTAGGGAACATTCTGGGGATAAACATCTGCCTCTTTTTGGTTAACAACCATATTTATTACATTAAAACAAATACCTCTATCTGACCCAGAGAGCTTGTGGAAGGAGGCCAGAAAACAAACTGTGTTGCTACTGATGAGATAATGGATCAGAAAAAAAAAATTAAAAATTGTAGTGCTTAAAAAAATACTCAGTCAAAATCTGTTTCTCATTTCTTTTTACATTCTTCTGAAAATTAAGACAAGTGTAATTTTTCAGCTCGGCTACACTTTGTAGTTGGTGGGTTTTACACTTGGCCAAAGAGAACTACAACTTGTCTTTCCCACGTTGTTTGAGAACTGCATCAGAAATGTGTCTGAGCAGCAAAGTTCACTCCCCTCATTCATTAGGGCTGGGGAATTGATTTGTTGTATATGAGAAAGAGTAACCAGATACAAAGATTATGTCAAGACTCTTAGATGGCCAGGAGGAGCTGGATCTAGGCATTCCCTTCAGCCCTCTTCTCTAGAGCTGTCTGTCTGTGCCTGTGCAAGCAGTGTCACTGATGCCAACGCAGTGATTCCTCTGTCTGCCTGGCCAGCCACACTGGTCTCCCATCTGGGGATGATGCAATTTCCTTTGCTTCTTTATTGGGAGATTAAAGGAACTGCTTCTTCTCCCTTTTCCTTGTAGATAATTTATCGTTTCTGGATTTAATAACTTTTCGTATTTGAAGGTTTCCTGCAGATGGATTAGGAGGCAGTGCAAGCAGTGCAATGACAGCATTGTCAAAGCAAGTATCTACAGTGGAGGCTACCTGTTCCCTGGTCCTCCTATTGTACACATTGAGATTTATGTGTACATCCTGTCTGTCACTTCAAAGGCGACTTTGGCTATTGGACATTGTTTACTGTAGCGAAGTTAAAAGGGAAATTGTCTTACATGTCTTTCTGGCAGCTGTGGGTAAGTTCAGTGGTGACTTTACCTGCCTGAAAGGAGGCTGTAGACAGGTGGGAGTCAGTCTCTTCTCCCAGGTAACAAGGAAATGGCCTCAGGTTGCACCAGATAAGGTTTAGATTGAATATCAGGGGAAGTCTCTTCACTAAAATGTGGTCAGGCATTGGAACAGACTGGCTAGGGAAGTGATGGAATCACTCCCTGGAAGTCTTCAAAAGTGTGTAGATGTGTCACTTAGGGACTGATTTAGTGGTGGGCTTGGCAGTGCTGAGTCAATGGTTGGACTCAATGATCTTAGAGGTCTTTTCCAACCTAAATGATTCTATGATTAATAACTGCTTCAAAAATTTCAGAATTCTCCTCCTCTTGGTGTTTGACTCATTGGTAATATACATTCTTTTGAAACAGTCAGACATCACTCGTTATCACCAAGTTCTGTGTCTAGGGGACCCTCCTACCCAGAAGCTTCTGTTGCCTCTCTTGTGAGCAGCAAATGGCACCTGCCATAACGAGTTAGGAGAGTTATGTAGGGATTTGCATTAATAAGACATTGAGCTGGAGATTTGGCTGGAGGCGTTAGCTCCAGCCCACCTGCTCTAGGGGCCAGATGTAAATCCATGAGGTCCTGCAGGGCTGTGCTATCCTAGCACATGCCATCCCACCCCTGGGAGCCAGCCCTGCAGCTGTCAATGGAGCTCTGCTGAGCTGCCCATGAGCAGCTTGGCTCCCCTGAAGCCGTTCTGTCACCGCAGCCCAGCACCCCACGGATCAGCTCTGCTGGTGAGACTGAAAGGGGCTGCTTCAGCCCGAGGGGTGAAGTTGTGCACTTTTGGGCTCTCTGGGGCCCAGTTTCAGTCCAGACACCTTGGGAGACTTGCCATATGATGTGACTGTTCTTTCAGGACACAGATAGCTGCAGCTATTGATTTATTTTGCTGTTAAGCACAGGAGGAGCAGGAGGGAATGCAGATGTCTGTCAGCTTTGCAGCAAGTTGCAGAGACTCCTTTGTGGCAAGTTTGGGTTGCTTCCGTATTTCCAGCTGTCCCATTTTCTTTGATGTAAAGACTCCCCTGAGTTTGAAATTCTTCCCTTTAGGTTTCCGAGGTCTGATTCTTTCTGCAGCAGTTCTTATGGGTGTTTGCTTTTTTTCTAAGCAAAAATCTGCATGGGAATGCTCAATATATGAAGGGCTTCCAAAGGTCTTTCATTTGAATGCATGGATAGTTTGCCCTGTGGTAGGGCAAGGATTGATATGCAGGGTTTAGCTCACAATAAACCTCCTTTTGGGGTGGGAAGGCACTTGGACCATGTCACAGAGGGTTTTAGGAGCTCCCCCTGGTAGAAAGGTGGATCCATCTCTAGTGGCTGTTCATAGCCCTGCAATGAGCACATCCTTTGTAATGACACTTTTTTTCTTCCTCTTCAAATACAGGGGTTGCTTTACTTAACTTGATTTACAATTCTATCAACCAAACTCTATTAATACATTTTCCCAATAAAGACAAAGCTAGTCTCTGACTAAAAATTTTTTTCTTTATTTTTTTTTCTTGTGTAGTTTAAATCTGTTGTTTAGAAGAAGGGATTAGGCAGCAAATAGAGTTCCTGGCCCCAGCATGATTTGCTCTGTTTGCATAGCCCTGTCAGCTGTGCCATTTTTCACACATCTCATGGACAAAGTGTTACTGGCAAAATGTTTATGTACAGAAGGAGCCAATGTCACGTACCTTCCCCAGTCCTGCTCACTCACCTTTTACTAAAAGCTTTATAGAGAGAGCTGCAGAGCTGGAGATAGATGCAGTAGAGAACAGAATGAGTCAAGTGCCAAGTTTTGCTGCAGAGATTTTCCTCATCAGGACCGTGACAAGTGGAAACACAAACTGAATAAATGGGTCTGATGATGCTGGACTGTGAGCAGGTTTTAAATCCCCCATTTTCCCAGCACACCAGCATTTAGCCCTCAGTCTCTTGAGTTACACAACATTACACAACCCTCTTAAATAGGCCAATTATTTCTCTATGCAAGACTGACTCAGATTTTTCTGTCTGTTGCGTATGAAATATATACTTAATTTTCTCCAAGAAAGCACATTTTTATTTGGAATTCAAGTGAAATCAATATTCCAAAATGGCATTTCAATAAAATCCAAGTTGTAAAGTAAACAAAGTAATGGGAAGAAAAATGCTGTAAATAGATTTTCAAATGTCAGACAGTTGATATATATTTTCAAATATGTAACTTGATTTCACAGTGATAAATATAGGAAACTGAGAGCAGCTGAACAAGAACTATGAAAAGAGAGAAATTATGTGAAGGTGCCTCTGCTTTCCCCTTAGCTATGGCAACCTGCAGGTGTGTGGGACACCCCTGGGTGGAAGGGAGAGAACAGGTGTTGTTTTTGTAACAGATTCATAGAATTATAGGATAGTTTGGATTGAAAAGGAACTCAAAGGTCATGATGTCCAAGCTCCTTGCAATAAGCAGGGACACCTTCAGCTAGACCAGGTTACTCAGAGTCCTGTCCAACCTGACTTTGAATGTTTCTGGGGATGGGGCATCCACCACCTCTCTGGGCAACCTGTGCCACTGCTTTACCATTCTTATTAAAAAAAAAAAAAAAAGGCAATTTGCAGTAAGAGCCTCCATTGTTTATTGTTTCAGCAAGCCAAGTCCTGAATTTTTTGTCTCAGCAGAGGAATTCATAGAGGTTAAAGAAGGAAGAGCTGTGGGGATCATTGCAGGAGTCAGTACTGCTCTGATGCCCAAGCTGATGCTGCTGGGATCACCATCTCTTCTTCACCTGTAAATCCCCCAGCTTTACCTAATGTTTCACATGATGCACAAATGACATGCCCTCTTGCTCATCCCAGGAAGGCACAGGGTGGTTGTGGTCTGCTGAGCAGTGGCCACATCCCAGGCAGCAGCAGCTTGTCTTGCATTGGGACAGGACTTGCATAGTTCAGACTGTCCCTTGCAGTCACTCACAGCAGAAACCCTGTGATTAGAAACTTGTGAGGACATCCCTGCAGCTTGCAAAAAAATAGTTTGTCATCTTTCTGGGAGAAAAACAACTGGAAGACTGAAGATGTTTTACATCCCCAGATGTGAAAGTTGATGCAAAGAAGACAAGTGTAGAAATGCCACGTAACCCCAAAATGAATTTGAGGTGGTAGAAGAATAGCAGACAATGTTATACATATTTTGTGCTTTCTTAATCACAAAATCCCCCCTAAAATGTGTTCCAGATTTACCAAATGTATTGTGAAGTCAAAGCTGGTTGGCTTGCAGGTCAGAGACTTATGACTGGACCTTAGTCACCCACAAATCAAGATTTCTAATTAATTGCTATGAATTTCAAATTAATTGCTATTATTTTGATTAGAAAGTTTGGGAAGACTTTAACATGAATGAAAGAAACAAGAAATTAATTGAATCAATAATCTATTTGAGGGGAGAATTGGGACATGATTTCAAATTGTTAAAAAAAAGACAAGACATGGAGGCTGAGAATTAATACAACCAGTATCTCCTATCCTTGGAGAGCTGGTAAGCAGGGATGGGACATTTGGTGGAAGAAGAGACCATTGCTTTGGGACTTGGGTTCTCCATCCTGGTGCATTTTTCAGGCTTTTCAGGTCACCACCTGAACAGGCATTTCTGAGAGTGGGATTTTCCCCTCCGTGGGTGAGTGATTCAGGGGTTGGTGTGTCTGTGATGTCCAGCAATGGCCTGAGCTTGGCTGAGCTGCCACTTGTCACCTCACTGGTTTCATCTGTGTGCTCCGGATTTCTGAACAATGGTGATTTTTAGTTTGGGAAGGTTCACATCACCCTAAAAGTGAGTTTGGGCACTATCCTTGATGCAGGAAGCAGATGTTGTGCTTTCACACTTTGCTGCCAGGCGTCCAAGATAAGACTCAGACCTCCCAAACTTTCCTGTTGTTTTGCCTTAATCCAGGAAATTCAGTTGGCATCTTTCTCACTCCTGCTGGTTAGAGAGACTTAGAGCTTTCATTAGATGCTGGATCTTGATCCTGGCTAATGAAAAGCAGAGTCAAATCACAGTCAAGTCTGGCAAGGAGCTTGAATACTTGTGCAATAGGAAAGGTCCTCTCAGGTGCAGTTTATGCTGTATGGTTTGTGTAATGCTCAGCAAAGCCCTGTCAGTGCTGAGGTTTCCTGTTGGTCATAGAATTCCTTTACTATTACTTTTCTTTTTTTTTTTTTTCCTTGCCTTGTAGAATTTGATCTCTGCTTTAAATTATATCACCAGTAATGTGTGTGCTTTGATTATTGCAATGTGCCTTGCTGGATAGGGATCATTCTCTTCCTCAGTCTCAATTAGCTTCACCTTCACTTCTAACTTTACTTTCTGGGGAGAGGAAAGGACTGTTTTCCTTTGGGATTGCCAGAGATGATGGTCTTTGATTTCTACGTCCATGGCCTGAAATTGTTCTCAAATCCAGCCTGTCATATTGAAATTATTTACTTCTTTCATTGTTTGAATCTCCTCATTATTCCTTGCCAATTCTGTGTGTGAGAATGTTCATTCCTACATTTACCAGGGTTTTCTGCATCTGACTGGACTGGCAGGTTCACATCTGTCTTTCATAGGAAGGATTTTACTGACAAGAACTCTCTAGAAAGGGATTAAGCCTTTTGGCTGTTGTTGTTGTTGTTGTTCCTGAGTTTGTCACTGCTGAGAGGATGATAAATGCCGTGCACAAGACCCACCATGAGGAGCTCGTGTCCTTGCTTCGGGATGCATGTCATTGTCTCTTTGCCTGTTATTGCCTGTATTACAATTTTCGTTAATGAAAAGTCAGCAAGTGCTCACAGTGCAACAACCTGGGCAATGCAGAGCAGCTCTAAGGCTGTGGCCAAAGGCTACTCAGTGGTTCTGAGGCAGTGTCCAAAGTGGATAAAGCAGGGAAGGACTGCATCAGTATTTTCCCCATCTTAAGCCTATTTCTTTACTAATTCCCTATGGAACAGGTATCTCCTGCTAGTGGTGGATAACATGAGAGCTATCACTCCGTGCACTGAACTAGCCATTATATTTCTGGGAGTGGGTCTAGATAATTTTTTTAAACCAGATGAAGTGGTAGATAGCTGGAGTTTTTAATATCTAAATCTCCCCACTTGGCATGGCTGAGGTGCCTAAGCCCAGAATACCAAGTAGCTGCCATCATTATATGGTATCTGCAGGTAAAGCTCTGTCTGAACACCTTGAAGGGTCTTGCTGAAAGCCCTCAGAAGCAGAGAAGTCCTATTCTCAGACCTGTGATCACACAGGCAATGTGGGCAGGGCGAGGAAGCAGCTTTGCTGGTTTTTACTCTGACACGGATTTGCCTTGGTGGCCATGGGCAAGTCAATTAAGTTCCATGGTTCAGCTTTCTCACTTGTGAGAGGTAAATGCTATGCTGGTTTTAAAACATTGACGGTGTTTTTGAGAATTAATTAGCTGGTGTTTGAGGCACAATAGTTTTCCACAGGGGTTATTCACTGAGTTCTTGGTCCCTTTGCTCTGGAGGGTGTTAATTGCTGTATGCTTTTGGGATGGCCCTAATGAGATGAGAGTAAAGGAGGTGAGTGTGTGATTAACAAAACAAGCCTGGGGCAGAACAGATTTCCCCAGGTGAGAAACTGAGTTGCTATTGGCCTCTAGTTTTCCTTTTGGCATGTATTCCTGAAAAGACCCCAGTCCAGAGAGCATCCCATGATGATTCCCACTGGTCATCTGTCTTGGGGCTCTCAGGGAGAGAGCCCTTTGCTTTCAGAAGTGCTCAGCCACGTAATGGCAGGAAGAATCTGAAACTGCCTCCCTCCCCC
>VXBQ01003996.1:616211-721652 GCA_013400175.1 Phainopepla nitens | reverse complement strand
AGTCTGTGTGGCCAGGTGAGGAAGCGAGGAATGCAATTTCATGCACCATAAATACTAATAATTCCAAGTACTTAGGACTCCAGCATGCACATTACTGTGGTGTGAGCTCTCTCCCCTGGCTGCAGTTGGAGTAAACACACTTAGGACCTGTTTGTCTTGGCAGAGCTGCCCCTAGGAATGAGGTAACTTTGGAAAAGACATTCCTTCACTCATGGCAAATGGATAAAAATATCTGAACTTCCACAGGCCTGGGGAGGAGAGCAGGAGTCAGGGTAAAGCACAGAGCATGGACTTCTGGAGCAAGGGCTGCAGGTCCCCAACACCTTGCCACAACACCTTTGTTGGACCAGGATCTACCACGGGGTGTGTCATGGGCCTCAAAATGTTTTGCTCAATTTGGTCACTCAGAGTGTGCAAGTTACAGCAAATGACCTCTGTCCTTGCTGAAAACCCTGTTCTGCAGCTTAGTGACTTACATACTGAGTTTACAAGAGTGATATAAGAGCCTCTGCTCTGCCAATAGCTGAGCAGAGTATCTTGGACAGTGCTTTGGGACAGAGTACACAGCACTGTTGTTAACCAAAGATGGGCTGAAGATTAATGTGCTTTTCCTCCTTCAAAATAAAATTAGGCAGCCCTTCTCTTCCATGACAGAAGAGATGCTGGTAAAGGTCTAAAGTTTAGGATGTTAAACTATTTGGACATGCAGGATGGTGTAGTGTAAACTGACCAAAGGCTGATAGTTGCCTTTCTTGTGTGTGTGTGTGTGTGTGTGGGTGTGTGTGTGTGTGTGTGTGTGTGTGTGTGTGCGCACGTGTGTGTGCATCTTTGTAAAAAAGGAGCTGTTCAGAATGAAACAAAAAAGACATAATTTCACAGCTTGAAGGAAGGTAATGAAATGTTGCAGTTATGCCTCTCCCAGAAGATCTGTCCCCCAGCCTTTGCAGGCAAAGCAAAAGGCTTGCTCAGGTAGTTTGTTAGGCAGTGAGAGTTCCTGCTGCTGCTTTTCCCGTGCAGCTGGAACCCCAGCCCTGGGTGTTTTCATGTGTGATGCATGCACTTACTTAGAGACACTTCATAAATCACATTTGAAAAGTGACTTTTGTGTGTGTGTTTTGCTTAGTTTTGTTTTGGAATCTGGCAATAAACAACGCAACTAAAAGAAAAATCAAGCTTGAGATTGGCTCAGTCACCAGCTCTGGGGGAAGGGGGGTTCTGGAGATCAGCATATTTATAAGTGTGCAGTAGTTGGACTGGGTGTATCAGATTGGGCTACTATTTTGGCAAGGCTGATGTTTCTTGATTATTAAGAATGGTTCTGTATTATTTATGTCACCCATCTGAGGTTGCTCTATCTTTGCAGATGTGCCCTAAAGCAGGGAAGCAGAGCACAGGCAGTGCAGCCAGACTGCTTAACTTTTATTGGAAAGCACTGCTTTCATTGTAAGAACAGCTTTTTACAGCCAGGCAGCTCTGTCTGTCCTTGTTTTCCTTCCAGGAATGCAAGGGGCTGGGGGCAACGAGAAGCAGAGAAATGCAACTTTGAAGCTCTGGGGGACCATGAAAAAGAGCAGAAAGGAAAGGAAGAAAATCATAAAAACACTGTAGTGGGAGCCAGTGAAAGCATGGAACAGTCCTGAGTGTATGACGGGGCTGTAGGAGCTGTAGCTCCCCTCTCCTCAGGATGCTTTTGGATTCTTGCTATAAAAACTCCTCCAGCTAGAAACCTTCAGTAAGGAGGTAGGAGAGAGCATGGACATGGTTTAACTTGCTTCCTCTTGTAGTGCTTGCAATGGGAAAGGCTGTATCTGTCTCTGAGAGCAATGTACGGGTCCCCCTCACTGTCCCTGAAAAGCTTGATGTCAGCCCTCAGTGCCCCACAGAGGTGCTGAATGCAGGACTGAGGCCAGGAGAGGTGTAAATCCTGACCCACATGAGCTCTTAGGTGCTTGTGTGCATAAGCCAGGAATCAGGACCACACACTCGTTCTCCCAGTCCCATCTTGAAGGCTGCAGGAGCCAAATTCCATGCTGCCAGCAATTTTTCTGCTTCCCTGATCAAGGCGCACTGGAGGTCCCCAGTAGGTGTCTGCCTTGTGTGGCTGATGTCTGAAGCAAGGAACAGTTCCTCATCTTTACCTAGATGGGATGACTGGGATGGCCAGGCTCTCGTTACTGATGCTCCTGAGAGAAGAGCAGTGCTGTGAACCATCATGGTTGCTGTCAGGGACACAGTCCTTCCTCACTGGGGTTGCCAAAATCAAATCCACCCATGTGGTGATGAAGCTTCACAGCAAGGCTCTGCCCTGTGCCTTTTGGGCTCAGGGCTGTGTAGGGCTGAGCTTCCCCAGGAGGAGAAGGCAACTCCTTCAGCAGTGCTCTCTGGTCCCTTCAGGATGTGGAAATTCTCAAGCCTTCCTGAGGCTGAGGTGAGGTTTGAAAGTGCAGCCCTTGTCCCCTGAGCTCCACTGACAGTGTTGCAGAAGGGGGCTTTTGTGTGCCCTTGTTTGATGGAGAGTGGCTGTGACTGCTGGGCTTTGCTCTGAAGCCAGGGCTGTCACTGTAACAAGATCCTGCTGCAGAAGATGAGTCCTCCAGTAGTGCTTATCTGAGCCAGTGGCATTCCCAGGCATGTGTAGAGGATGCCAGCCTTAGATGTCAAAGTAAGTCTAGGTGTGAAGGAATTTAGTGAGGTGCCTGGGCAAGAAATCAGTATTTTTTTTTTGTGACTCATTTTGTTAGTGTTAAGCACTTACCTTCTCCCTGAAGTAAAATTCATGTGCCTGATTGCTGTGTCACGAATCCTACCTCCAGTGGTACTCCCAGGATGAGAAATAAAATGAGGGCAAATAAAAAGCAGGCAGAGCCCAGCCTTAGGGCTTTGTCTTTGCTAGGGCTGATGTGGTAACACCAACAAAATCCTTTATGCCAGTGGTCATGGCTCTGGAGCTCTCCTCTGCCTGTTGTGGTGTCTGCAGAGAAAGGCCACCTTGTCTGCTTCTCTTCTTTTTCTCCTTGCTTTGCCAGGATGATGTATTTATTTGGGTTAGGTGTCAAGCAACATCCTCTGCTAGAACAACACCACTGGCAGCCAGAATCAGGTCACTGCTGGTCACTCACGGAATGCTCGGTTATTTCAGGCTTTGGCTCTCTGCAACATGAAGGTGATGATTTTAGAAACACTGCATTGTGGAAGCTCCCATCCAAATCGTGCTTTGGGAAGAGCTCCTGGTCAGCTGGGAACAGGATGCCTCAGACCTTAGCACTGCCACCTGAAACTGAGGTGACCAAAACTCAGTTGTCACATCCAGGTAAAGGGATTCGATGTTTGAGCAAAAAACTTTTGACAGAATTAGTCTGGATTAAGTCTGGAAGGCTCTGGAGATCTGGGGAAAGTGACTGGGAAACCAGGAATGATTTTAATAGCACTGTGTCTATGACCAGCAGACAATTAAAGGCTGATGATGCAGGTGGGCTTTGTCAGCATCTTCTGATTCATGTGGAGAGGAAACTGCTCACTCCTGAGTCATGCAACTGTGAGCTCCTCTGAGAAACTTATTAGTCACCAAGCAGGGTGGACACTGACCTCTCCTGACAGACATTCAGTCAGGGGAGACTCTTCTGGCAATGCACTTCCATGCTTTGCTTTCCTTTCCATTAGAAGTGTTTTCCTAGTGACTAATCAAGGTTCTCCTGATGTAACTTCTTAGTGCATGACTTGTCACGTGTCCAAATGATTACAGAAAACAGATTCTTTCTTTCTGCTGTCTAGCAACCTCTGTATTTTTGAAGGCTGTTTTCATGTCTCCCAGGTTCCTCCTCAGTCTCCTGCTGTTCTAATGACAGTATCAGTGCTGCCTAAAATTTGTGATCGTTCTTTCTCTTTCCTCTGGAATCTCTCATGGAGCTCCATGATTCACTTGCATTCCAGAGCACCAGACCAGGCAGAGGACTCTAGCTGAGATTTTACTACAGCTGAGCAAAAGGAAAGGATTTAGATCTTCTGGTGTGAGGTCCATCAGCCACTTGACATCACTGGCTGATGTTCACTGTTCTGATCTATAGGACTGCTATGCAGAAAGCTGATTTTCATCCTGTATCTGCCTTGTGGAATGTTTCTAGCTGATTTTGGTATCTTGGACTTGCCTATATCTCCAGTCTCTCAAGATCACATTTGAATTCTCTCCCTTTCATTTTACTTGAATCCTTCCTAGTGTCAGTTCATCTGCAAATGTAATAAACATTATCTATATTCCAGCATCCTGGTCATCATCCAGGTACTCTGTGTTCAGGAAAATGAAAATATTTTCATTAGAACTGACCTCTGCAAAACCCTGCTTGATGTATCCTTTCACTGTGAAAAATGAATCCTTGATAACTACATACTGAACACTTTTCCAGCTAGTTTGGTTCCTGCCTTAAGAATACACTGTGCTTCTGTAGTTTGATTATGAGAAGGTCCTGAGAGACACTGTTCTTTCCAGTACATTGCTGATGTGGAGCCTGTGAATAGGGAAGGTTCAGATTAGCAGTAAATTAATCCTCTGGTGAAGGCAGACCATAAATGAAACGCTAAAACACACAGTGGCCACTCTGAAGGCTACTGCTCATTTTTTTCCACTCATTTTCTGAGCAGCAGCACAGCTCTCAAGACCACACAGCATTTGATACTACAAGGCAGACAGTGCATCTTTCAGAACATTTTACTGACTTTCCTACAAGAGGCACATGAATTTTTCTCTCTCCAAAACACCTTTCCCAAGACAGGGAAATACTGTCGAGAATGAGTGTTGGTGTTCCCACACCTTTCTGAAGAGCTGCACAGCTGGAAGTCAGCAGCCAGCTGTTGCCTGGAAAACAGATTTGATTTGCAGAATTGGCAAGTCCTGGTTTGCAAAGACATTCTTCTAGATTAAAACGTAAGAATCAGATACTTACCAACAATAATAAATGAGATCCAGGGTGGAAGAATATATTATGAATTCCACCCTGGAGTACTGCATCCAGGTCTGGGGTCCTCAGCACAAAAGAGAGGTGGACCTGTTGGAGTGGATCCAGAGAACGGACACAAAGGTATCAGAGCAGCACCTCTCAACAAAGAGAGGCTGAGAGAGCTGGGGTTGTTCAGCCTGGAGATGAGAAGGCTTTGGGGAAAACTCATTGCATCCTTCCAGTGCCCTAAAGGAGGTTATGAAAAGGAGAGAGAGGGACTTTTATACAGGCAGACAGTGACAGGACAAGGGATAATGGTTTTAAACTAAAAGTGGGCAAGTTAGATGTCAGGAAGAAATTCTGTACTCATAACAGTGAGACACTGGTACAGGATGCCCAGAGAGGCTGTGGGTGGCACATCCCTGGAATTGTTCAAGTCCAGGTTTGATGAGGCCCTGAGTGACCTGGTCTAGTGAATGGCATCTCTGCCCATGGAAAGGAGATTGGAATGAGATGATTTTAAGGTCCCTTCCAACCCAAACCATTCTGTGATTCTGAAGTTCTATGATGCTGCATATAAATAAGTGCTCAGTAGGAGTTTGCTGTTAAGATTTTTTTTATAGTGCAAGTGCATTAGCTGGAAGAGGGATAAAAATTAATTTTCTTTCTAGGTTGTTTGCATCACAGATTCTGACTTTAGCTCACCTCTGATTAAACTATTCATTTAAAATATACAGATACAGGCTTTTTGCCTGTGTTTCTGACTGCTCACACTGGCTGCATCCCTACCAGCGAAAACTGCACAGGTCCAAGGTGTGGGTTCAAGCATCATCCAAATGGTTTGATTGTTTCTGTGCTCTTTGCCCTGTCTTTGCCCCCTGCTATGTAACCCTCATCCACACACGGTTTGGGAGCCCAGCATGGCTCTTCCCAGTGAGCAGTAAGAATGAAACTATACCATGTGGGAGGGTGCAAGGGAGAAAGTTTGGCCATATGGACACAATCTGTGCTGTGCCTGTTGCCCTGGGGGTCAGGGAATGAACCTTGACCTGTCTTATTTATAAGCAGAGACATAGAGGCTGCAGAACCCTTGCATTATAAGAAAAGGTACAGAATACTTCAATAACATTTTAATTTATTTTCAAGGTCTCCTTCCCCTTGTGCTTCTGCCAGGTCTGTTTTTAAGTCCAGATGCTAATACTTGCACATAGGTGAGTTTCAGGACCATTCACATGTGCCCGAATTTGTTTGGACAAAGGTTCTTTTGTGATTGAGGCTTAGCACCTTGTGAGTCATGGGTTTGTCTTCAAAATAGTTTTTTTCATTGATACCTGATTTATGGTGTGGAGAAAGAGAAAAACAAGTTTGTTGTTTGGATTTTTGACTCATTAAATTTATTTTGTGAGCAGCTGAGTGTACAAGGATGCTTACACATGTGCTTCATGGCTTGACTAGAGCTAATTACAAACTCTTGGTCACAAAAGCAGGACAAACCTGGGTGATTGCTCCTGCCAACTATTTGCTAAATTGACTCATTTGATTCACTGAAATGGCAGAAAGTTAAAAAGGCAAAAAAGTGACTGCTTGGATTTGCAAGTAAAACCAGGTTGCTTTTGACAGGGCAGGGGAAAAGATCAAGTGTGGGTGTGAGGATACCTAGAAGTAGGGAAAGGCAGGGAATCAGAAGGAGAGAAAAGCAGGACAGAGATGAGGGTAACTTAAACCTCTCCTTTCTCTCTTAATTGGCTTAGCTCTTTTGGTGAACACTTACTTTTCTAGGTGACGGAGAAGGGTAGGTGACTTCAAAGAATAAGTCAGTCCAAGAATCAATAGCACCTATTGCAGGATGGCCTGGATTGCCTTGGGAGGGTGAATTGCCTCCACCTGTTAGTGACATAGGGGATTTAATCATCTAGTTTAAACTAATCTTTTAAATTTTAGACTGATATTGGATGAAGCCTGATATCAGACCAGTTCACATGTAATTATTAACATTAAAAAGTCAAGACAAAGATGAAGCCTGACATTTCTGTATGCTTAGTCTCAACCCAAGTTTCTATTCCTTCTGTAGTGGAGCTAACATTTGGTGGTTTGAATGATGCAAATACTGATTAGCAGAAGCATTTCTTGTTGCTAAAATCCATTGGTCACCACATACTCCCACACCAGGCACGTTGCACATTGTGCCTGGTTTTTGTCGGCCAGTGGATGACACCAAGAAGAGCAATGCAGCTGATGACCTTGAGGGAAGGGGTGCCATCCCAAGGGACCTTTGCAGTCTCCATGAAGTTCAACAAAGCCAAGTTCCAGATCCTGTGCCTGGATAATCTCCAGTATCATTTATCAACTAGGGGCTGAAGGGATTGAGAGCAGCCCTGTGGAGAAGGACATGGGGATGAAAATAGGATGTGAGCCAGCAATGTGAACTTGCAGTGTAAAAACAGAGAGAGAGTTTTTTCCAAGACCCATGGACAGGATGAGGGAAAATGGTTTTAAGCTGCAAGATGGTAGATGGGATTAGGTATAAGGAAAAAAAAAAAATCTCTTATGTGGGTGGTGATACACTGGACCTGGTTACCCAGAGAAGAAGTGGATGTTCCATCACTGGAAGTGTTCAAGGTAAGATTGGACAGAGCTTTGAGCAACCTGATCTCAACTCCCGTGTCAGAGGGGTTGGATTTAAATGATCTTTAGGGTCCCTTCCAACCCAAACCATTACATAATTCCATGATTTGGACTCTTATTAACATACCTTGAAAGGTTTTAAGTTAGTTTTGTACATCAGATTTCTTTGCAACTCTCTTTTGTAGATATCACAGAATCATAGGATTAAGTTGGAAGGGACCTCAGTGGGTCATGTGCTCAAGCAGAATTGCCCAGAGCACAAGGCACAAGATTGTGTCCAGGTGGGTCTGGAATATGTCCAGGAAGGGAGACTCCACACTCCCTCTGAGCAACCTGTTCCAGCGCTCAGTCACTGCACAGGAAAGAAATTCCTCATATCCATGTGGAACTTCCTGGGCATCAGTTTCTGCCCATTGCTTCTTGTTCTGTTGCTTGGATTTCAGGCTTGTTATGAAGTGTCTTGTTAGGTCAGCAAGGTGGTCTGGGAAAGCATTCAAGTTATTCTCAAGGGACAATAGCCATCCCTCAGCTGCAAAGGATACCTCAGTGGGAGACATTTCATCAGAAGAGTGGTTTCTGTTTGGAGTTCAGGTGTGTTAAAGGTAACCTCAGTCACTGACCTGCTGTTTCCAGGCTGACATTTGTCGTACTGGAGCTGCCAGCACTGTCTGTCAGTTCTTGACTGTAGAGGTCATTTCAGGTCTCCAGACTAGGAATGAAGCTGCTTTTCTTCTGACTTTGTACAATAATGGTCCTGAAATGGGCCTATGAACCAGCACCTGCTCTGCCACACCAACACCTTTAATGAGGCATATGAACTACCATGGGAATTACATCCTGGAGCAAGGTGGAAGTGTATTGAGATATTTGTTTTTTTTCCCAGATGACACTTCTGAAAGTTCACAGGCAGGTCTCTCTTAAGTCCTCACTTTGATCATTGCCTATTAGAAAACTTTCTGAAGTATCCTTAGCAGGAACTGGTCCACCCTCAAGATTTACTAGCTCCATGATGTTGATTAAGGGTTGATTTTTTCACAATTCTGATTGATTGGCAATTATGAGGTCTGCTTGTTACAGGTTTCGAGTGCAGAATCAGTGACTATTTTTCTCTTGTTTATGATGTTATGAGGCAAGCTCTGAGCCTCTGGCAATTCTCTGAATTGCTCATCATCATCTTGAATTTCGATTTCATGATAATTAGGATGTCTGAGTTGGACAGTGAAAATGGGCATTCTGATCTAACCGACTACCACGTAAGTTGTTATTTTCCAAGCCATCTGCATGCTGTGAAAGCAGACTGGGAAGCTCCTCACACTTTTAAAGGTGAAGAGGACAAAAATAAGTTTCCCTTAACAAGCCATTTCTGAGTGCTTTGCAAACCACATCTTGAGTGTCAGCAGGACATCGAGCGGAGTCTGGTCATATAAAGCTGTAAACAGGAATTAAACAGACCGTATTTTGTATATGCAGATTGCTAAAAGCCGCTCCCCACTTGCTTTTGGGAAGACCCAAGCCCTGCCCCAGCGCAGTGCAGGGTGGTTTGCCCCTTCTCTCATTGCCGGTTCTCAGGTCTCTGAGAAAAGGAAAGAGGCCAAAATGGGGCACTAGTCACAACCAGATGTCGGGCTGCCGCGAGTGCCAGGAAGTGGTGGGTGATAAATCCCAGGCAGGGCTGCGCCGGGGGGAGGTGACACCCCTCGCACATGGGATTGCCATTAACCATTCGCTTTGCGGGAGGGAGGGGAAACAGCAGGGCGGGGAACAAAGAGGGGTCTGGGTCCGAGGGGCCGCGGGACGGCTTTCAGAGGTGGCGGGATGAGGCACGCTGACTTATGCGTTGTCTCCAAGGCACAGATGCAGGTGTAGGAGGGTTTTAAGTAGCCTTCAGGAGTCAGGAGTGTGGGAAATGAGCATCAACATGAAATAAATGCATGCAAAATGCATTTATTTAGGTTAGAGGGTCTTAGTAGTTCATCTTGGAGAGAGAACTATGCATAAGAGTCCGTGGCCTATTTTAAATATTATGCCTGGTCAGGTAGATCTTCCTGCCTTTTTACACATTTATTTTTCATTGCCCAAGAATGTGATCCACACTGTTGGAACAGAAACATACCCGGAGCCAAACCAGGCAAAATAAACCCTGATTCTTGCAAGTGGCTGCAGGCAGAATTCCATCACAAACAGGCAATTAAATAGGATCACAGGATCACTTGCCATATGGTAATTCAGGTTGGGAGGGAGCCCTGAAGGGCTCTGGTCCTACCTCCTGCTCAAAGCTAGGTCAGCTACAGGACAGAATGGGTTGCTCAGGGATTTGCAGCAGGTACCATATAGGATGTTGGGAAACAGGACAAATGCTGAGATGGTTATATAGCCTTTCTCTCTGATTAGTGAAAATCTCAGCCTTTAGCTTTTGCCCAATTTGGTTTTAAATTAGATGTTTTTGTTTGAACCACAATTAAGGAGCTTTGAACTCTAACCTCTTACCCTACAGTCATATTCAGCTACCACTGTACACATGGACATGGATACAGGACAACTGGTGCAAAACGCCCTAAATTTTCTGTCTGGAAGGTCTAGGGTGGGAAAAGAGAGAGGATTAAAAGCTAAGGAGGGGTCATCCCTAAGTGTACTAGGAGAAAGATGGTTCCTGGAGGACAGGCCCAAAGCAAGACAGAGAGTTTAAAAAGTGATATTTAATTTGGGGAATTCCTTAGAGACAGCAGGGTGGAACAGCGGGGGGGACACCAGTTCAGACAGGAGAAGGAAGAGTTTTGGCTGCATGAGTACGTGAGGAAGAGCTGGGAAGGGACCAGACAATTCTGGCAGAAAAGAAAGGAGTCTGATGGTGCTGAGATCACAGGAAACTACCTCTGTGTGCATATAAATAGAAATAGTAATGCAGGAGCTGATAGTACAGGGGTCTAGTTCATGTTTGGAAAAACATGAGGTTAAGTGATGTTAGAAGCAGAGTTGAAGATGTGTGCTTTAGCATAATGGGAAACTCATTACGCATACATTTAAATATCTTCGCCAGTACATCCAGTGCTTTATAAAGGTCGTGGGCTCATTCATGGAGTTTAAAAGCCAGAAGCGACTGTGGGATCATCCAACATGATGTAATACATACAAATATAATTACATCTTATCCACGTACCTTTATACTAAGCTCAGTACTATAAACACTTCCCATCTTGGGGTTTAGACTTTGCCTGGAGAACCCATAAGAAGGACAAGACACAAGTGGCAGTGATAGCAAAGTTTAATGTTTAAGACCTGCAGTTTTTCTTTCATCTGAGAAGTGAACTAGGACCGATGTGTTCACTGGAAGCTGTCCGTTTCCTTCTCTTCATACATCAAGGTATCTTTCACAGACTCCGTGTTGATACAGTAAACATCACTCTCCATTTCCCAGCATAAAGCACTTTTTTGGTCTTGAATCAGACTGGTGCCTTGGAGTGGCTACCTAGAACAGAGGCCAGACAAAGTTAAGAGAATAAAGTGAGTATTTGTTAGAGACCTTCAACAGATTCACCTGGGACAGTCAGAAGCCTCTCAGAGGCCATACCTAAGATGGATGAGGGTCACGAGTTTTTCAGACAGATAAAAGTTTGGTCTATTTGCATATCAGGGGTTAATTCTCCAATTACAGCTTCAGGTTATGAAGACATATTCCCTCAGTTCGCTCCTCCCCAGTTCACTTTGTTTATACTTTTTAGGGCCTGAGGCTGTAGGATGTCCTTGGGTTCCAGGCCCAGAGGAATTGTTTTGTCTGACCAAAGTGTGAAGACAGTAGTTAACACTTTATATGGAGTTTAGAGTTATCCACTAATGCAGCACAGAATTTGAAAAATATAAAGGCTAAAATCTTAAGGCATCAACAGGACAAACTCATCTCTGTGTCTTCATTTATCTTTTTTCAAGTTAAAGCAAAAGAACTGCAAGAATCATAAAATCATTAAAATTGGAAAGATCCTTGAGATCTGTTAACCCAGCACCACTGTGTTTACCACTAAACCATATCCCTGAGTGCCATATCCACACCTTTTTTAACACTTCCAGGAATGATTTTACCATCTCCATGGTCAGCCTGTTGCAATGCCTGACTACCTTTTCAGTGAGGCAAAACTCCACCCTGTTGAGAGGATTTGACTCTACTCCTGCCCTGCTGCTCTACTTTGCTCTGGTTTGCTGGCAAGGTTGTATGGGCACAAGCAGACTGAGGTCATCAACCCAAGCATGCCCTGTGGCTAATGACCAGCAATAGATTTTCTATTTGGATATTTCATATCTGAACAATTCAAGATTTATTGCTTCCCCTGAGGTTCTTTTAGGGCCAGATTTTTTCATCAAGTTGTTTGTCTAACTCCATCCTCACATGCAGCTTCCTACTCTGCCACAAAATCAACTATATAGTGTTTATATTTATTTAGAAGCATTCTGTTTCCTGGGGTTTCTTTTTGTTTTTGTTATTGGTTTGCTTTTTTGTTGTTGTTGTTCATTAGCATGAACTTTACATTTATTACAATACATTCAGGGTCTAATAAATTCTAATATTGCGGTCCTCCAGATTGGCATAAACAGTCTGGTATTCTGTGGATATGCTGGAATTTTGCTTGCCTCTCCTGGGTGAGTTATTTGAATTTGAAACCATGGTAATGCAGGGCATGTAAAATATTGCTAAAGCATAAAATTGCAACAAGCAGGAAATTTATGCGTGTGCTAATGTCAAGAAAAATGAATTAAAATAGTGAGTGATTGTTCAGTGGAGCAGATGGATGATAAGGAATGCACATTCAAACTCAGAAGGCCTTTTTAGAAAATGCTAAATTTTACCATTTAGACAATTATTAATAGTTATGTCTGAAGGAAATTTACATGTACAGTAAATTTGATATGCAGAATCCTTTCAACTTGTATTCATTGTTAGGGTTTGCCTTGCATGTAAGTGTGTCAGGCAAATAATGATCATTTTGTCTCAAGCTACTGTAGAAAAAATATGATCTTTGGAGAGCTTTGAAAAATGCCATTAATCATCTCTGTTTCCCCCACAAGGAAGAATGGTTTTGAGATTAGGGCTTTGGAGGGGCACTTGGAGGATCTGGTTTGTGTTTCCCAGATCTGTCACAAACATTCATACATCTTCAGGTTCTAATTCAAAATAGTTTATCTAGCAGCTCAGTAGAGGCAGAAATAACCCCATTTTCAAATGCAATAATTTGGTTAGGTATTAAGCCCTCTGTAAACTCCTTTGCATCTCTGGGAGTTCTTTAAAAGACTAAACATGTGTCTCTCTGTACCAAGTTCCTGCCTTTAAAATAGGAATAATAGATTTCTTTGACCTTCTTACTTTCATCTTCCCTTGATTTTCTATGTCGATTATAAACGTTTTGGAGCAGGAACTCCCTTAAACTGTGTTTATGTGGTTCCTGGGAGGACATCAGCCTTGTTTTTGCCTTTGGGTACATTTGTAAAATGAATCCTAATTTGCAGTCATTTAGCCTAAAATTAGAAGTCTGGGAAGAGAATAGGTTAGGAGTTTTCAGACACATAAAAGGTTGTGGCAGAAATGTGGAGATTGCCTATTGATCGCCTTGCATGAGAGGATAAGAGCATAAATTATAGCAAAGGAATTCAAGCTCTATATTCAGAAAAATGTTATAGAGGTGAAAAGAGAGATGTTCTGGTAAAGTCTGAGTGGTTATCACAGGGTCTACATCATTGAAGGTCTTCAAAAGCAAGCTAGATGGGATCCTGCTATGGGTCTGAAAGAGTGGACTGGATGACCCAGCAAACTCATTTCCAGCCCTGCTTCTCTGTGACATTCAACTCTAATTTGCAATTGCCTCAGGCTGAGCTAGTAACTGGCCTAAACTCACGTAGTGTGTTGTTCAGAGGGCCAGGATTTGCTGTGCTTCTCCTCTGACTGTTTGCCAGTCAAACTCTCGGTGGACTTCTCCTCAGCAGTGCCAAAACTAATGCTGCTCTTTCACTTTGGGATGTTTTTTCCTGAAGCACAAAACTCTACCTTGAAATATGAGTTTTCCAACCGTGAAGGCGGACGTTTGTTTTCACACAGAACTTGAGGCAGGACAGGAGAAGGTGTTTGGTTCTCAGTGACGCTACCCACATGTGATTTTTGGCCGGGTACACAGAGTGTGGAGTGGAAAGCCTTACGTTCCAGCTGGCTTCATTCTACAGCACAGGAGTCCCTGCCAGATTTCTCAGGACAATTTAAATCAGCTCAGACTCTGGTGTGTGCTCTCTCTTGTGCAGATGGGAAGGTATGAGCCTCTGTGCTGGGGTCTTACTCCTTACCAAAACTCGTTGAGTTACGTGTTAATGAACGGTGATGAACAGGCACTGCTCAGAGCACAGGGACTGCACTTGTCCTGTGAAATAAAGTGTAGCAAAGCCTCTCTTGTCCTAGGCATGAGTGGCACAGCAGGACTTGCATCTAGCCAGATGTTCTTCCTTCAAAACAGGGCAGTCACACGTATCCTAACTACCCGAGGGCAACGATCCAGTCTATGGCCAGCTGTGACTGGGGAGAGTGCTAGCTGGCATGGGCCAAGTTGCTGTCGAGCACTGTTTGAACGTTTAAAGAGTACAAATGATCATTTGGTAGTGCTTGGACCAATGCCCTGGGCCTCCTCAGTTTGCAAGGAGGACCTACAGCAGCAGTGCCAGCACACCAGGGCGCTCAGTCTGGGAGGACCCTGCAGCTGAGCTTTGTAGGATGCGCTGTAGTTCCATCCTGGCAGAACAGCATCTCACTCAGCTGAAGCCTGCAATTCACACCAGAAATCCAGTGTTTAAACTTTCTTCTAAACTCATGACAAAGCTCCATGCTGAGCTCCTGGCCAGGTATCCAGACCTCAGCTGGGAGCACCCAGACATGTGGGATGCCAGCTCTAACCCCATCTTTTTTGGTTGCTCTGAGAGCTGACAGCATCTGTGGTGTGGGTCAGTATACCTCTAAGACCTGGTGGCTGGGGGGAACATGTCCATAGACTCAGTGTACCATGTATTTTGGAGATGTTTCGGTTGGGTTCATTTTTGAGGAGAATTGGTAATTGTCAGCTATGGATCAAGGCTGTCTGAAGACTTTAAAAGGAAATGTTTTCTTCTTGACAAAGGATACATTCAATCAGATTTGGTGGTAGTGCACATACGGCACTAGAATGAATGTTCTAAACTAACATGCAAATCAAATTTATTTTGGATTTTTTTTGGGCCACTGGATTGTATCCTTTGCTACACTCTCTGGGTCTGTTGCAGGCAGACACACAGGACCAGTCTCTAAACAGTTTATAACGTTCAGCATTTGACTTACAAATGGGGACTAGTGCAGGCTGTGGAGCTGACAGCCCTGTAGCCTGGGGTGGATATGCACTGGTTGTCAGCAGAAATCACACAGTCTCAGCCATGTCAACTTCACACATCACCTCCCTGTCACAAGCTTGCTTTGGAAGGACCATGTCTGGATATGAGAGCCATGCCATCCCAGGGGAGAGGGGACATTCATTTTGTTTTTGGCATTCAAACCATGACAGCCAACAAGTCTTCCTTTTAGAGTTGTTGGTAATTGTGATTTTTCTGCTGACTGCTGAAACAAGAGTAGCACATTCATTTCACTTAGTTCATCACTCAGACATAATCTTTAGCCTTTTTAGCATATTTTTTGACTGACATCTGTGTAGTGATTGAATCCCAATCTGTTGATGCCTGACTGGTTGTGTCCACCTGGGGAAAAGAGCAATTCCTTAAACGTCCCTCCCAAGAGGCCAGGATGTGGTCTGGTTCACTCTGGCCTGGTGTTGCTTTTTCCTGGTCTGAGAAAATTGAGAGCCAGACACAGTTAAGGGATAAGGAGTTTTTACCTTGGTATTTTAATAAGGATCCTTCTTGGTGCACCACTTCACCAAGGTGAAATGCACTGCAATGCACACACACGATAGATTGTGTGTACACAATGTATAGGCCTTACAAATTAGCATGTCTAACAAGGGTGCCCCAATGGGAGGCCTGGATGGATGGTGTGATATTCCCCCATCCAAGGAATTCCCCCCTGGATGGGCCAAATCTCCAGTTCACAGGATATGTTATAGAGGACCTTGGTTTCCTGACATAGTGTAGGGTTTTCCAGTCTCCTACTACGAGGCCTTTAAGATGCCTGGTCTCCTGGCCTAACAAAATACTAAGGCTATGCTAAGTTATCAGACTTAAGTAATTACAAGTATGCATGCTAAGAATACTGAAGATACATAGAAGTTATATAAAAGGTCTATAAAAGAAAAGGCAAAAAAATCATCTTGGCATCACTGCAGTCAGAAACCTCAGCATCTGAACTCTGTTCAAATTCCACAGTGGTCACTTCTACCCTAAGGTTGTAGAAGGGCTCAACTGTTCTGAATTTTCCCTATATTTGTAAAAATAAAATGATTCCTAATAAAATAAATGAAAGTGCTTTGTTTGATTAAGGCCCACATTTATCAGCAGTATTTTTACAGCTCTTTGCTGCCATTAGTGCTAAAGCTGGAGCAAAGGAGAACAAAGGAGATAGAAGAAGGCTGGGTCAGGACTAATGGCAGAGCCAGCTTGTAATCCCTCTCCTGACAGTCCATCTTTCATGGTGGCTTGTGTCCATCCGTGTTCATGTGCCAACAGTAGCAGAAACCAGTGTAAGACATCCTACTGAGCTCTTTGTCAAGGTGTCTTAGGGCAAGATTTCCATTAATAATTAATTCTAGGAGGAGTTTGTGCTCTCCAGAGTTGGAGCCAGGCCTGGGAGCACAGCCATGGTAAGCTGTACCTGTATTTAGGTCAGGTGGAGGGTTTCTGTCTCAGGAGAGCTGCAGTTCTTGTAATCTCTCTCTGTTTTGGAAGTGAGAGGATGCAGTTGGTTGTGTCTGTGGGTGATCACCTTGCTAGAGCTGCATCTCTGCTCCACATGCTCTGTGCTGATTGGGACTTATTTCTCTAGGAGTGTCTCCTCTGTTGTTTTTTTTTATTGAGAGGCAGGGCACTTTAGGCAGGGCACTCTTCTTTCAAGAGCCGTAGGTGTTAACCTGAGGGAGCTCCATCAGAAAATGGACTTTTCACTCAGTAAAACTGAGAAGGAAAAGGATTTTTAATGTCTGACTGTAACATCATACTTTTGCAAAAATGCAGTTATGGTTAATTGTGTCCAAGTGTGGCTCTGGAGCCTTGTCTACATGGAAATGTTTGTGGGCTGAGAGTATGAGCATAGGAAGTTATCTTTTATTTCTACAGTTGGCTCTATCACAGGAAAAAAGCACTGATGGGAAGCAATCTTTGCTCATTAAATCAAATGATTGATACAAGCATGGCTCAAGAATAAGTTCCACTGTAGTTTTACAGAGTGGTTGTAGTGGCATTTACAAGAGAAATCCTGGGAACCTAAGAACACGGAGGAGGTTTAGCTGTGCATCTATCATCTATTTTAGTTCTCTGTCATTTGCATCATTTAACTGAAATTTGAAAAGATTAAAAGTCAAAGGCTTCTCTTTGACATAAAAAGGAACATTTATGGCTTGAATTTGACCCAGGAGACTGTTTTATCCCACCATCTCTCCCTTAAACCCTGCTGGTGTCCTTGATGGATGAGGTGTCCAGTAAGGAATCCTTTCGCAATCACATGAGCCTGCTGGACTCTCTAACACAACCTTTGTGTTCCTTGTGTTTAACAGGACAAGAGAACATTAGGGAAAGATGTGGTAATGCATTTCCTTCCTGTTTCGGGGCAGTGGCAGCTCTATGCTGTGCTAATAAAGTAGTTTGATAAGAGTGTTCAGCTCGGGTTGGCTGAGTTCAATCCCTTCATCTGTGGAGGAGGCTGAGAGCTGCTCTCCATGGAGCTCTGACAAGCTGAAGGGATGTGTCCTGCTCCATGAGGGCAGATGGTGCAGCACTGATGGGCTGTTGGAACAGGTACCTCTGTATACAATCAGGATTTTTGCCACAGACATGGCTGGAACGTGTGCAGGGACAATTCAGAGGAGTCCAGGCAAATTTTTTCAGCCATTTTCTTTGCCTGTGGAGCATTTCAGCATTCAGTGTTTCTAAAGGGCTGTCCATTTGGATAACACACAGCTGATAACATCCTCGAGCTGAATATGTGTCACGGCCCTGTGTCTGGGTACAGCCCCACAGGGCTATTCCAGCTTTCTTTGCTGTGGACAGGCAGCAAATTCAGCTTGGCCTGACACATCTCCAGGTCATCATTGGGTCCTGTGTCTGTTGTGCTGCCACAGACCTGTGATGTGATGTCCCACATGCTCGGAGCCCTGAGGAGCAGCAGTGACCTCCCAAGCTCGGACAGCTGCTTAGTCTTTGTGTTTGACCTCTGGACTTCACTGAGCACTTCTGTACTGATGAACAAAATAGTGCCAAAGCCCAGCTCTTGACACCTTGCCCAGACTGGTGGTGCCCTGGACAACCTGATCTAATGGGTGGCATCCCTTCCATGGCAGAGGGCTTGGAACTAGGCAGTCTTTAGGGTTTGTTTCAGCCTAAGCCATTTATGATTCCATAATTCTATGATCTGTGATACTGGAAATCCGTGGACCATCCTGCTAAGTTACAGAAATGACATTTTATGTTGCACAGTCTGGACATGGCTTAGAAATCAGTAGGGACCACATGCTGTTCCCAACAGGCATTTTGGATGGAGTCACCTTGTTTTGAGTGTGAAGAGAGTTTAACGACACAAAGTCTCACTGTACCAGGTAAATGGTGTGTTTAATTTTCTTGCATCAGAGCAACCACAGTTTACTTCTTTCAGAACATATAAGAGTGGAGGTTAATGCTCTTTGTGTCATTGTAAACAGTTTCAAGGATCAGGTGATCTTTATTTTATCTGTCATAAAATCTTCACAGGTCTAAACAGAACTCTGGAAGGACCACACACATTTTCCTTCCCAGGTTTCCTCATTGTTTATGATGATGAAACTGGTGAAGGGTCTAGAAAAACATCTTATGAGGAGTGGCTGAGGGAGCTGGGGATGTTTAGTGTGAAGGCTCAGAGTGGACCTCACTGCTCTCTACAGCTCCCTGAAAGGAGGTTGTGGCCAGGTGAGGGCCAGTCTTTTCCACCATCTCTCAAGTGAAAGGATGAGAAGAAACAGTCTTCAGTTGCACCAGGGAAGGTTCAGATTAGATATTAGAAAAAAATAAATTCACTGAAAGACCAGTTGGGCATTGGAATAAGTTGTCCATGGAGGTGGAGGAATCACTCTCTGGAAGTGTTAAAGAGGTGTTTGGATGTGGATATGTTTTAGGCATGATTATGGTGGGGCTGGGCTGATGGTTGGACTAATCTCAAAAGTGATCTCGAAAGTCTCTTCCAATCTTTATGCTCTGTGATTGTGGGATGATTTCAGGCACCCTTTGCTTGAAGGTCAGGGTCTGCTGATGCAGGTAGGGTCATCACTCCTATGTGTGGGCACCTTTTCAGATCATAGCATCCCTCTTCCTCCTCAGCCAGGTACTTGTTAAATGCAGATAGTTGTAGATATTGGGTATTTAGTCTCTGACCTTTCAGGAGAAGCTAACAAAACACATCTTCAGATGGCATCAAGACACCACTGAGGAAGAATATTTTCTGCCTCTGAAGATGATCTGGGAAAATACAAAATCTGAGGGTGGACATTGTCTTCATGAATAACAAGCAGCACCAACCAATTCACTGCCTGCTTGGCCTGCAGGGAAACAGGTGGGCTGGGTCTTTCAGGACAGGTACAAGTCCCTGCTCATTGCAGGGGTTTGCATTAGATGGCCTTTAAAGGTCCCTTCCAACCCAAACCGTTTTATGATTATTTGAAGACTCATCTGACCATTTGTCTCACCTCTGTCCTTTCAGTCCTGTGACAGCAGATTTACAGGGTGGTACGAGATGCATGAGGCTTGGTGCAAGACCCTGCTGTGCAAACTGCTGTGATTCCCCTTGGAAGAGCCTTGAGGAACAAGTGAGAGATCAGGGTTACTGCTCATATGTCCCGTTATGTGCCTGAGTTTGAATAATGTCCCAGCCATTTCATTCCTTTTATCAGCCTGCTGTAGGGAGACCAGCCTGAAGATGGGTTTCGATTTCCAGCTCTGTGAAACTTGGCTGCAAAGTGGTGCTGGGGTGCCTCCAGAGCTTGTGTTGCTGTTGGAAAACTGGGCAGGCAGTTCCTTGCACCAGCTGCTGTACAAACACAAAGATGCCATTTCTTCTACATACAGTGTTTGTAATTAGTGTGCCTCTTTCACAATGAACTTTACTTTGAACTCTATTTGTCTTAGACTTTCCATTACCTGGAACGTAATTGGAAGTGAGTTATTTGCTCAAGGGTGGAAAAAAAATAGCTTTGATGCAAGATCTTTTTTAAAATACAGATATTTTAAGATAGGTTCTTTATTTTTTTCAGAGAGAAAAGTCTGAAACAACTCAAAGGTGGACAGCTCAGACTAGAGAGAATAGTGACCCAGTTCTCACTCTCCACTGTAATTTTGATTTTAATGGAATCGTAGAGGTCTAAACAGGGCAGTGATGTAACAGACTTGTACAGTGGACTTGCTGCAGTTCTTGCTGAACTGGGAGAAAGTTAGGAAGGAGATTTACCTGAGTGCAAATGAGATTAATCTCCTGTCTTATTCCACTGAAACAGCCAATGCTTTGATCTTCATTCAATTATTTGTTGTATTCCCCCTGTGCCCAGGAGTTATGGGCATGAATCACAGCCTTTTCCTGCCAAGCTGAGGTCAGTTTTAATACTTTAATATTTGATGTATCTCCTATCAGCAGTCTGCATCTGGCAGTCAACAAGTTAACAACTATTTTTCTCCTCTAGATGTTATGATCCCATGCAGTTATTAGAGTTAAGGCAATTAAGGTGGATTACTTCAGATTTTAAGTAACGTGGATGGTTATTGGAATTGCAATTAATAACATCTTGTCACTATAACCCAAGCAGGTTGTGAGGTAGATTTTATCCTGTGCAGCTGCATTGATAGGGATTAATTTTCCTTTGGCAGCTCTAATCTGTGAGCTGAGCAAATCTTGCAGCATGAGTCTTTAGAGAGATGGGCAGTGGCTCCTTTGGTATGAGGTGAGGTCATCCCAGCATGGGACAGAAAGACTTTGAAGGACTGTATTTATGAGTTTCTCTGCTGTTTACAGGGTCTCATAAACCATCCCTGTCTATCCTCCCATCCAGGAAATTTGTTTGTTAAAGGTTTACTTGTGCAAAAGGTGTTCACAGCCTCTTTGTGCTGGATTAATCCTTTTATCTGATGATAAGATATCAGGCTTTGCGGGCTCAAGATATCCAGTGGAGGGAACAAATACTGCAGTACAGAGCATTATATTCCACTTGAAAGAAATGGTACCTTAAACTGAGTGCATGTCAGATAAAAGCTCTGCCCTGGGTTCAAGTTGCTAGCAGCAAAGGTATGTGTTTAAAGTCTTCATGTTTTTTTCTAAGAGTCCCAAAAAGGAAGCCTAAAAATAGAGGTCCTACAGTATGGAGTGCCTTGGCTCTAAATTAGCAACCTGCATTTCCTTTGGAATATGTGATAAGAAGCAAACTTTCAAACACATGGCAGGATAAGATGTGTCTCCATTTAGATGTTTTGACTGATTGAATTCAGTAATTTTGAAAGGGGAGCAATGCCAGTGGATGGCCCTTGCTACCCAAACAGGCAGAAACTGGGCTGTGCTTAGCAAAGGCCACCAGAAGAAGAGCACTGCTGACCTTCCCTGAGTGATGCCCTGGGGCTTGGCCAGTGTGGCAACCTGGTGAATCAAGTATTGCAAGTAGTCAGGATCTTCTGAGACCTGCCAGCCTGTTAAGAGAGGTCTCAAGGGAGCCCCAAGTACTCCTGGAATAATTTCTGCACTAATTGGTGGATAGGATTTGATTCAGGACTGTTTACCTCTGTTAACTTTGGAATAAATGAGAGAAGCTTTTTGCCCAGCAATGTCCTACACCTGAATGTATATCCATACATAATGTGCAAGCTTGCAGCTCGGTCTTGTAAAGTTTTACGTGCACTAATGCAGGTTTAACTGAAGGGGTTAAACTGAGGGATTTGTCAGCCTATCTGTATAACTGATAGAGGGACAAATGAACCACCTCCCATCCCAGTAAAGTACCTTTGATTAGGTGGCATGAATCCAGGTATCATTTGAGATATTCATTTAAATGAATCTTAACAACATGTGTGGAGAGTGGAAAAGGACAGACTGGTGCACATGAAAGGTCCCTGCTGAACATTTTGTGAAGCCTAATAGAAACAAACACTTAGCTTTAAAAAATCTTGTGTTCTCTTAAAAAAAAAAAAATCACTATTAAGTACTGGAAATCTGCCAAAAGAATCCAGCACTGATATTCCCACAGTTTCTTCCCAGTGCTCCCAGACTGTAGCTGCAGGGCAAGTTGCATAAGAGCATGGGGTAGGTGCTCAGGAACATCCTCACTGGGCTATAACAAAACCCTGGCATTGTTTTCCATGGTGTGTATCTGCTTTTATGTGGCGTCAGGAAAGTGACTGTAATTTGCTGTTTCACAAAACTGGCAGTTACTCACAGTAGCAATTGTAGTAAGATTTGGGCTTGCAGTCCTTACTGCTCCCTCAGGGTATGCATGGAAGCAAGATGATGCACGCTACGTGTTTTTCTACCAGAAAAATAAATATAATAAAATACATAAACCATGCAAAGAACTTTTCACAGTCCCCAAGCCAGATTATTTAAAGCTGATGCTGTATGTTAGAGAGGTTCTGCCTGTAAATGCATTTCTTTGAAAAGACATGGGAAGCTTAATACTCATAATTAAAAAACATCTATAGGGTTTTTCCTCAGACTTTCCACTGTGCTCAGGAAACCTCAGCCCCAAAGGAGGATGTCTCACAGGTTATGACCATGTGAATGGAAGGATTTATATTGAAAACAGTTTTGCCACTTTGTTCACAGATCCTTGGATTTCAAGTTTGTTAGTGTAGCCTGGCTTCTATAAGCCAAGTGCTGAACCACTGAGGAGCCAGCCTGTGATCCCCACACTGAGTTTTGGGTCTCAAACTAAACTGTGTTTTTGTTCAGTAAATACTGATATGCATTCATCTGTGTTTAATAGAAGGGCATTTAGCACTGTAGCTGCCTTACACAGGTTTGTTCACTCATAATCTTTATTCCAATGCAATTGATAACCTTTCCCTGTGCAGGGTTTCCCGTTTGAGCATCTCATGAGACCCTGGGAATTGCCGCACTAAGTCAAACATGTGACCAGAAAAAGTCACTGCCTTTAATGAGAGAGGTTACCAGCTGCTTTCTGAAGACATTCCTCATCTCCTCCTATCAAGACACTGCTATCTTTTGGGGAAAAACTTCTAGCCTCTTGCCTAGTTCTCTGCTGTTTGATTGTAAGAGGAAAAGCTGATGAACTGATAAAGAATAGCACACGCTTTTGGATAAGTAGCACTTGGATAACAAGTATTTTTTGTACAGAGCATAGTTTTGCTGCCGTAATTGCAAACACTTTAATTAGGCAAGGAGAGCAGATTGGGAAGAATCTCCAATCTGTGCCTGCCAGCAGACAAAACTTGAGGGAACATCCAGAGATATGCTGGTTGTGGTTTCTCTTTGAATTAGTTTTTTTTTATGAATTGCTCTTCTGGTGTCTCAGAGGTCATCAGTGGTCAGTGGACTACAGGATGGGTGACATTGCTTCAGAGACAGCCACAGCAAATCCCCTAAATATCTATCCTGGTCAGTATTCTTGGAGGAGGAATTCTATTCCTAACTCTTGGAACATAATGATTGGATCATATCAGACTATTTGTTGACTTGGATGCTGAAGCATGAGGCTTCTTACTCTTTATTAAAATGTGCATGGAGCTGTAGATGTTATTTTCCCTGGTACCTTCCTTTCCTGTCTGGGCTTCTGCCTCCCTGCTGTTCCTCCCTGTGCTTGGTGGAGGTTGGCAGGGCTTCCCAGCAGCTCTAGAGGGTTTCAGGACCTCTGGCCCTTTACTCCATCCCTTTCTCCCTACTTTATCTTGGATATCCTTGCCTTGGCTTTCATTTAAGCATCTCACAGTGATAGATAATGCTCACCAAACACTACTTTTGGGTACAGTCATGAAGATCTCCAAGGGCCACTTTCCCTGACAGAGTTTGTGTACATCTTTCACTGAAATTTAAGAGAGTGTCCTTTGGCCCAGGTTTTACAGAATTGGCTGCTGTGACTCAGCTGATTCCTGATAACTTGTAGGGCTGGAACCACTTGGGTATGTGCTGGCATCCTGAGCACAGGGACTGTCTCTTGCTGGTGAGCAGTTCCTCGCATGAGCAATGCCCTGACTCTGGATCAGCCACACTTGAACACACAATACTCATGCTCTGTCAGCGTCCTCCTGGGAGCCACGTATTGTGCCACATACTTTCCTGGAAAATAGATAAGCGACCCAAAAGAATTTCTGCCAAGTCCTATAGCCTAAATGTCGAAACTGTTCTGTATTATAAGAGCAATCACAGTACTCTGGGTTGGAAGGGACCTGCAAGGTTCACCAAGTCCAGCTCTTAAGTGAATGGCACCACCTTGGCATTTTTAGCACCAGGCTCTGACCAACTGAGCTAAAGTCTTGCAGTGTTAAATGTTTGACTAAAATGAGGGAATATGATGAGAAGAAATAGGAGTTGTGTCAAAGTCCGAAAATTAGTGTAACTCTACTTTGATCCAAAGTGGAGTGGATATATTGAGAGCATTGCATAAAATTTCAGTTTGTAATAAGTCTCTCTGAAGAAACCAACAAACAAGTATTCCCTAAATGCCTAAGAAAGAGCTGGTTTGCAAACCAGGGCTGGTTTGCAAAGTTCCAGTACGAGCATGTGACGAATGCAGTCCAAATAGGGGAAATGGGAAGACTGGCAGAATGAGCCTGACTTCCTTGTTAATCTGATTCTTCTGGGCCTGGTGGAGATGAGATGCAGCCAGACTACCAGCAAGGTCCTACAGCTATGGGTACCAAAGGTCCAGTGGTGGGATGTAGTTGAACATGCTGGAATTTGGACAAGAATCAGCTTGAGTCTCGTCCTCCTCAAGATGCGTTATCTTGTGAAAATGCAGAACTCTCCTGACTTTGGGAGCAGGCAGAAATTTACCAGATGAAAGTAACTCTTTGTATCTGCAGGTATCTCTTACAAGGCTTTCTTCCTTTTGATCCATTTTTCTTTCCAAATAGAACATGTAGGGAGCAGACTGGTGCATGCGATGCTTTCCCCTGTGCCCTTTGGAGACCAAAAGCCACATCAAGCAGGAGATTTATGAGTTGCTGGCAAAAGATGCTTCATATTCTGTTATTACATTTCAGATGATGAAAGAAGAACAACTGACTTTCATGGCTTTGAAAGCAGTAGGAAAACTGCCTGTGGATAGATCGAGCACATGCATCACTGGATAGAAATTAAGATGTTTATAGCTTCAAATTCAGATTTGGAAAGTTCAAGATAGCAAAAAAATATCTGAGTAAAAGATGTGAGGCAGTTTGTAAGATTTCAACTCAGATACACTCAGGAGAATAAATCCAAAGGTAACATTATGATTCATTAACTATCCCTAATTAGGCTCCTAAATTTAAGTAGACAGAATCTTCCCTGGAGGCTTTCAAAGGCACCCACCTTTCACTGTTGATGATACAGGGAGCTCAGGAACATAGCTTATTTAAGGAGGATTTCTTCCTTAGGTACCTACAGGGCATGGGTTGAGTTCCCAGATTTAGGTGAATTGGATCTTCTAATAAGGTTATTGCATTTCTGGGCAGACAGAAATCAGAGGAGTCAGGGAAGAGTGTTCTGTTGCCCTGTGCAGGAGGAGGAGAGCCTGGGAGGGAATAGTGCTCCTGTTTGTCTCTTCCCCGTGGAGTCTTCTTTGGAGGTGCAGCGTTTCCTAAATCTCCTCCATCTCCCAAAGCCTCTTCTATCACTGGGCCTTTTACCTGCGAGAGATTTCACTGGGAGAAACGGTGAGACTGAGCTAATTTGTGTCCCACAGGCTTTGTTTCTGGACAGGAATTGCTTCCACTTCTGAAATCGCTTCTCTGATAGCAGCTGCATGAGGAAAGAGTAAGCATATCCTTTTCTGTGGAGGGCAAACAAGAGAAAGGGTTGTCTGTATTATATTTATATTCTTATTGCACAACACTTCTGTAGCTGACTGCTGCCAGGAGATACAGCAAAAGGCAAAGCATCTGGGCTGTCTCAGGAGGAGTCTTGGCAGAGTGATCTGAAAGTTTTTATGGGTTGTGTCAGACATCCCAGCTTGTACCACTTCCCACCACCCCCAAATCACCAGCAGAACAGACAGATTCCTGCTTTGGGCAGAGTCTGGAGGGAGGGCTGTGGCGCAGGCTGTGGGCTCGGGGAGGTGTAGGTGACTTTGGTTGTGACAGGGCTCTTTTCTCAGACAGCCTCGCTTGCATTCTGCATGGTGCTTGGAAGTGGCCTTACTGTAATTGGCATGAGTCACTTCCTTGTTATTGGTGGTTTGGAACAGCATGCATGGAAAACACGCCTGCAGCAGGCTGAGGAATTCCCTCTTGCTCTTGGGCTTTGCATTTGGTTTCAGGATTGCAGCCTATATCCATGCTAGGTGAAAAAATGCATTTTTCAAAATAACTGAAGAAGATGGAAGCTGAGGTCTACACCACTTGCATTTGTTAAATCTCTGATCTGGTTTTTTTTTTTTGTTTGGTTTTTTTTGGGTTTTTTTGTTTGGTTTTTTTTTTTTTTTGTGAGAGTGAAGGTTTTTCATGGCAGTTGGTTGGTCAAATCCCAAATTTCAGACTTATGGTCTGTTTCAGAAAGTCCCTTCATGTCTCCTGTTTCTCCTGGAACAATTTACACTTCCTGTTTAAATGGTTTTGCATCTTCACTCTAAATAAGATATAGGATGGTATGACATGCCTTTGCAGCCAAGGTACAGAGCTGATGTCAAGTGCAGTCAGCCTTTTTCAAGGCTCATGGAGACATTTGAGAGCTGCAGGATCTGGTGATCTCCTATCTAGGTGATTATACTCCTATCTGACCAAAAATCCCCCCTGTCAGAATGTCTAGTGGCAGGGCAAGCCTTGAAGGTAGGCTTTGGATGTCTGACACAAACACACGTGATCATGAGGAGAGGCAAAACCTCCTTCCATGTGAGGCCCTGAGCTAGATGGGACATGGATAGCTGGAAAAGGTTTCAACTTGTTCCTTGGCCATGTCTGAGACCCTTGGGATAAGGCCAAGGGGGTAGGCTGTGCCTCAATTTACTTTTGTTAATCAAATTACCATCTTCCACCGCTGTGTTTCCAGCTAACAGTGGTGTTACTGTTGTCACCAGGTGCAGTCTTCTTTTGTATGGGATTTTTCCCTCTTGCTCTCTGACTACCGTGATGTTTTGTGGTCTGGCACAGCCAAAATCCACTATTTTAATAGGTGTTATTGACTGACTGCTTAGTGAATTTAGGATTTACTGCACAAAAACCACTGTTAGTTCTGCAGTTTGAGAGAGCCATATACACGTGTACTAAGGAATTGCTTTCTTGTAACAGCTTGGAATCATGAATGATCCTATTTCAGGCTGAATGCTGTGCATTTTCAAGTCTCAAGCAAGAATCCTTCAGAGATGCCACCTCTAAAAACATGCAGTAGTTTATATTGGGTGTTTACTCACAGGAATATTTTTTTTTAATTATTATTATTTTAAAAATATGTTGTGCACCAACAGTTCCTGGCCCCAACGTGCCCAGATAAAAGGCTTGGTTGTAATTTTCCTTGGTGAGGGAGTCGTGTTTTTGTTCAAATTGCACTCTGCTTCAAGCATGCTCAGGAAGGTTTGCTGAAGATCCTGCAGATCTGCTTTAATCGTGCTGAGCTTTGGGAGCAAACCTTATGAGCTGGAAATGCACAGGAGAATATAGAGCACAGGACTGGAGAATGACAAGCTCTTTCTCTGTATGTTTTTAACACTGAGCTTTCATTGATCCCCTCCAGTTGACTGATGTGTATATCCAGTGAGGATGGAGGTCAGGGGATAATTGCTTCCTTGGAGTGGAAGTCTTTAAGCATGTTTGGGACAGAGCAAGCATCAGAAAACACCAAATGATGAAATTAGCAAAGAGAGTGCAAGGCTGAGATTGTTTCCTTTCTTTGGCACAGACTCCCTCTGTGAAATTGTACAAATCATTTTGATGTTTAAACACTTTCAAAACTCTTTCCCTGAGCCAATTCCCCATCCATAAAACATGGGGGCTATAGCATCAAATGTTTTGATTAGGGGAATAATATATATGCTTAAATTGAAACACTCAGCAACATTGGAAAATAATTACACAGAAAGAGTAGTATTCCTCTGAAAATAATATATTGTGGCAATTGGTTGAACCCCCAGGACTGGAATGTTTAAAACTAGATAGATCAGCACAGGAAACACAGCAAATTATCTCATTATGGTCTTTTCATACCTGAAGAGGGCCTAAAAGAAACCTGAGGAGGAAGATGGACAGGTAATGACAGGCCAAGGAGGAATGGCTTTAAACTGAAAAAAATAGGTTTAGATTGGTTATTAGGAAGAAATTCTTCCCTGTGAGAGTCGTGAGGCCCTGGCACAGATTGCCCAGTGATGCCGTGGCTGCCTCATCCCTGGAAGTGTCCAAGGCCAGGTTGGATGGGGCTTGGAGCAACCTGGTCTGGTGGAAGGTGTCCCTGCCCATGGCAGGGGAGTTGGAACAAGACAGTCTTTAAGGTCCCTCCCAACCCAAGCCAGTTGGAGATTCTCTACCCTTAATGAACAGAGGCGAGGTATTGACCAGCCTTTTCCGTCTCTTAGCTCTGCAATTTGGAATGTTGCTGCTTGTAGACACAGTAACTTTTTCTTTTCTTCAGACCTGGCTTTTTTGGCCACACAAGAAACTGCTTGTGTGAAAATTCCAGCAGAAGGCGTCTCCACCAAGTACAAATAAGGATACTGTCAGCAGCACCAGCATGTGCCTTTTCACACTGTCCTGCTGGCTGCTCCTGCCGACTCTGATGGATGTGCTCTGCCCCTGAGAGCACACTCTGGCTTTGATTTTCCTTCACCACTGTTTCTGCAGTGGGAGGAGGCTGCCAGGCAGTGGAGGAGAGGTTTTATTGTGAGATTGGTGCCATTAATTCATTGCAAATGGGTAATGCAGCTCTTGGGTTGGGAACTGGTATAAATTATTGCTAGCATGATGTTGATTCAGACAGATGAGCAGTGGGAGCTGGGATTGCTTTTAAAGCAGATACAGAGGGATTATGTAAGGACTTGAAAGCCTGTAAAGGCAGAGGAATGAACCTGCTGATCCAAAAGCTCACTTGTAGATTTATAACCGAGAACCAGCTTCTGCAGGTACCTTCATGGAGTGTCACAGTGATGGTGACACTTGGTCTCCGGATCAAGTCCTGGCTGACATGGAATCCATGTGGTGATGTTTGAGTTGAACTCCAGAGTGAGTGGCTGAACAGGGCTTGCCATCTGAAAGTTACACCTCTGCCTGTGCTTCTCAGATGCACAGCCCAAGTTGCTGTAGAATTTTATCATTTGGATAAATATCCACGTCTCAATACTGACTGCTACCCCCTGAGAGACTGAAAGTCCCTAGAGGTGCCCAGAGCAACTCATCTCCTCTCTTCCAGATGATCCCAGCTCATTTCTCATGTGTGTTTTTAGGTGCAGGGCTCCTGACTATGAGGTGCATTAACACTTTGGTTGAAGCTGTTTCTTCCCCTCTTGTCCACATCCATCACTCTTTCTGCTGACTGAGTTGCTTTAACTTCTCTGCTCGATTGCATGGAGCAGGACAAGTGCCAATCCTTCCCTGCCAGGATTTCTGTGCTTAATACTGAGATAAGACTAAAATCCTTGGTACTTTTTTTCTGGTGGTTTTAATAATAAATAACTTTTCCTTGACACTTTGCTTCAACTCATGCCATGTTTTGTGTCAGATGCACTCCTCTCTGGAGAATTTAAGGAGGGCATTTCAAAGGAACCAGATGTTTAATCTTTCTTATGGAGTTGGCTGCCACACAGGAGCTAACTGGAAATTGTGAGGTATTTTACACTTGAGAAATGCTTTCCATTTCACAGTCTTTCTAAATCAAAAGAAAACTGTGTATTGACTGAGCATCATATAAACTAGAAAAAGAGCAGACTTGCTGCATGTCATCTCTCTGTGTACTCTTTGCAAAGATGGGCCTTTCCTGGCAAAATGTACTCAAGATGTTTATGGAGTCCACAGAGAAAAATGATCCCTTGAAATGGAAAAGCCCAAGTTTGTGTGCTGTGGACATCCTGTGCTGCACTAAGTTGCTTCTAGAGTTTTAAAGGGATCTAGTTGCTGAAGTGGAGAAAAGCACCTCTTGGGTTTTTTGAAAGTACCGAAGTGTGTGCTAATGACAGATATTAAGCACATGCCTGCTTTTGGGAATCTGTCCTCACAGCCACCTCTGTTTTAAGGCACCAAATGATGACCTGATAGTGTTCTTCCTTTCTCAGCCATCCCAAAGAGGTAACATTTCAGCCCTACTCCATCAGGTGCTGGGACAATAATACTCTCTATCAATGCTTCTCCTTGAATACTTCTCCATCTCTACTCTTCCTTGGGATGCTGTTGACCAGTTGCTGACTGATTTAGCAATGTTTTGCTTTACCTGACTCCTCCCCTGGTCCTTTAAAGAGCATTCAAGTGGTGGTGGCACAGGTGCCATAACCATATGGAAAAGCCATATTTCAGTTCTCTGGGTGTGCTTAGGAACACCCAGACATGATGGTGTTTCTTTCTCCTACTTCACTCAAATGCTTAAGTGTTGGGTAGTGTCACTTTTTCTATGAAAGATGCAGGTCCACCCAGCCTCTCTTGTACCCTGGAGATGGTCATGAATGCTGAGAGGTACAGGAGATGTTTATGAAGAAGAGTAAATCTGAAACATGGAAGCCTTTTGCTTCATTTTCTTCACTGAATTATCAACAGGTTACTGGTGTGCAGTTTGGGTGAAAAGTGTATTAAGGAAAATGTCTTGTGTCTTTTAGATTCTTGTCTGGTCCTCAGTCTGAGATACAGAAATAGGACTCTTTATTTTTGGAGGGTGCTGAACCCTAAGCCCTCTGTGTCCTTTTGGGTGCCTCAAATTTGACACTCAGAACTGTAATTCTCCCTGGCTATGGTTTGCAGGATAATCTCTGTCCTACCCACCCCCTCTCCAGACTTTCTGATATTTCCCTGGCACAGGTAGCCCCCTCATTCCTGTCTGGTTCCTACCAGGGAATGTGTTTTTTTGCTGCCTTCCAACTGTTGCCAATTCAGGTTTCACTGGAAACTGCTGTGCCAGCTCTTTGATATTCAGAAGCTGTGGGGTTTTCTGTCTGTTTCCTGACCTAGCATGACTCCACTAATAATGCAAGAACTTCAGTGCTGATGTCCTGGCAGCCTAATACAGGAGGTCAGTCTGTAAATCTAGTTACAATTTTCTTTGCCTCAGCAAAGACAGCAAGTTGAACATGATGTAAACAAGGTGGTTGGATCACTTCATCCACCAGTAATGTGGTGGGTGATGCAGGCAAATTTAATGGATGCGATTAAATCTCCTGTTCCAGTCTGGCAGCTGATTAGCTGCAGGGGGCAGGCAGGAATTTCCTTTCTGATCCAGAATTGCCCTCTTTCCAAGTCCTCCTTCAAGCTTCTGCCAAGCATCTCAAAGTGCTTTGCATTTTTAATTGCGCTTCTTCATGCCCCTGTGAAGGGTGGAGATGAGAGATATCATGATCCCAAGTGGAGCCCTGGGGAAACTGAGGCATTGGGAGCTGGCAGCCTGATTGGAATGAGAGAGGAAGGTGGTGTTAGGCTTGCAGAAAGGAGAATGGGCATCCCAGAAATCTTCTCGTGAAGCTCATGTGGGTCTACTGAACTTGTGCCTAGTGCTCAACAGTCTGTGTCTTTAGCACACTAAAGTCTTGGTTGTCTGCAATGCATTAATGTATAGTCACTGACAGGAAAAATAAGTCTTTCTCCTGTGGAAATTTTAATTTATTTTTGTCTTTCATCATTCGATTCCTCTACTTTCTGAAGAGAATGACCTGTATATATGTTTCTTCTTTTTGTGTGGAGAAGCACTTTGCTCTAAACAGCCTCAGGTGTTGGCTGTGGCTGAGGAAGAGAACTGGTTTAGCTCCATAGATGACTTCATTCTTTGTCCCTACAGGGGAAATTAGTGAATTTACTGTGTGGATTCTCCTTCAGTGGGTGTACAATGAGATAGCTACACAAGCTTTGATTTCTCTATCTGGTTATGCAGCTGAAAAACTGGCCTTGTAAGGAGGAGAAAACACTCCTGTTATTAGGGCATGCTTTGGTCCAAAGAAGAGACCAGAGATGTCCAAAAAATCTGTCACGTATTAACCCATCATTTCACCTGCATATATCTCATGCTGTGGCTGACAAAACAGAGAGCAGTAGGGATTAGCTGAGTCTTCATGTTCTTCAGGATAGTGGGAATGGAGAATGGGCCTTTCCAATCTTACAGCCTAAAACTCAATGGGAAACAGTGTATTTTGGATCTCACAAGGTGGAGAGAGTTTCTTACAGCAGGAATTTATTTTAGTGATGGATTATTTAAGCTTTATGATTTCACATGAACAACATCCTCCAGAGTCTGGTTTTGTGAAACTGGAGTGCACAGAAACTTCTGGTGTTCAGTCTTGAGCCAGCAGCTTGATGGCTGGAGAGAGGCAGGATTTCAGGCATAGCTATAGCCCCTCTTGCTGTAGGGCATCCTGTCCAGCCTGCTGTCATGGTGGGAACAGAGAGCTCTAAGTGGAGTGCTCTGAAGCCTAGAGCTGAGGCCAGAGCCTGACTTACTAAGCTCTATTTCAGTTTCTGAGTGTCTAAATAGGACATCTGAATCTGATCCTTAGCCTAGTCTCAAGGCTTAATTGTAAATAAATAGTATCTTAATCACTTTATGGTTTCTAGCATTCTCTCGTCGAATGTCTCTGTGCTGGCATTTGGAGAGCATTCATCATAGTGGAAAATGAGTGTCTGTTTGGGCTGCACATGGTATAATTAACTATCAGCTGAGCCTGTAGCATGACGTGGCCATTCTCATTCTGACCAGCTGAAATAACTCACTCTAACAACTGTGCTCTTCTTGCTTCTCTATTTCAGTTCCCAAGAAGCTTCTGCATGAAACTCAGGCAAGACCAACCAGTCAACAAGGGTATCAGAAGCCCCATTTTCCACTGCAGCCGAGGTCGTTTGACGCCAGTGTTATAGGGGACGGCGTGTTCCTTTCGGATGTCTCTCCTTCCAACATAGCGCGAGCTCTCCCAGGTAGCTGTGACCGTTGTGATGTTGGCCCAAACCCAACGGTGTTGTGGTAGCTGTTCCTTTCCATCTCCCCTTTTCTGGATTTCTGTACTGCTCCTAAATCACATCCATGGCACAGTCAGAAAGGGATGTGACAGCTTCAAGATGTGACCAGCGACAGGCTAAAGTGAGCTGTGAAACTGTTCAAGAAACACCAGGTTTCTTGGAATAGCAGTCACGGCCATACATGTCCAAACTCATCACAGAAATACTTTCCAGACCTNNNNAAAAAAAAAATAAACAGGGTAGAGACAGTAGATCTGCCTTATGGAACAGAGAAGTTTTCAAGTGAGCTTTGAAATACGATGCTATTTTCATAAAATGCAAAGTGAAGAGACATGAATGAAGTCAGATCTTAGCCATCTCTAGGGATAGGTGAGTAGGAGGAAGGGGTGGTGTGTGAATAAAGGAAAAGCACAGGTGAGCACGTGTTGGGTTCCTTAGTGGTTTTGAGTTTCCCAATATGCAGGAGATGGTTTATGGCACTACTGAAAATCCCAGTGTGTGCTCCCAGAGATTCAGCTCGAGGGTGTGTATGGGCAGAGCTTGTCTCTGTCTACACTCCTGGCAGAGTTAATCCACAGCTTGGATAGTCAATTCACTAATAAATAAGAACTGGCAATAACAGGTTTGTCAGTTTGGAGACCTTACTGAAAAACTGTCAAGGAAAAGAGTTTTAAGTTAACCCTAAATAAATATTGTCATCCTGGAGATTCTTTTAAGCTAGGAAAAATATCCTGAACTCATTTCCACTCATCTAAACATTTTACTTCTACAAATGACACCTTTTGTTTAGCTTTCACATAGTTTATTCCTTCACTTTCAAAATATGCACCACTTTTCAAACAAAGGTGTCATTTTGAAATTAAAACCTAGAAGAATGTTTCAAAAATAACAAAATACTTGGAAATTTCTGTAATCTCCCTTCCTGTTTTATTTCTTTTATTAAAACTATTTGCTAATGTCAGCCTGGTATCATGAATAACCTCTCCTGTGCTTATACTGTGGTGTTGGGCAAATTTACTGCTGGCTGAAAGAATTTTGTTCAGCTTTGGTGTAAACTCACAGAGAAACTGTTCAAATGACTGGCAACAGCTAAGAAAGGGTGGTGAGGAGAAAACCAGTAGTAGTGAGCTGATTAAGCACTGACAAGTCTTCAAAGCTAACAGGAGGAAAGGGAATATCTTTTAGTATGATCCTGAAAGGAATGGCAGACCAGGGAACCATACAGTGTAGCAACACATGGCCCTTGTGAAATTGTGTGTGTTTGTTTTTTTCCTCCTGTGTAAGTCCAGTCATTTTCTGTCTTCCGTGTCTGTGCTTGTACAACCCTGCCAATGATAAAACCAGTTCTGTGGTTTTGTGGTGCTCTTTGCTGGAGTTTAGTGTATGCAGGCCAGTATTCATTTAAAAACATGTTTGAGTGCATCTGTTCATCTGACAAGTTAGAATTAAAAAAAAAAAAGGATTCTTCTTCCTTCTCTCATCTTGAGAGGAGTTATCCCTTACTCTGTCTCCTGAAGACACTGTTGTTGCACATGGTTTACAAGGGCTGCTCCACACCCCACAGAGGTGGTGTCTGTCTGATATAGGATTATATCCTGGTGGTGCCCTTCATTTTCCTCGATTGTGAACGGATTTTGCATTAACTGATTCAGAGCCAGACCTCAGTCGGGAGACATCTCAGGCAGGATTCATTACCCCCCATATAAATGTGTCATTTGGGATGACCTGGGGTGTTCACCTGTCTCTAGAAGGGTGAGCATTTCCCCTGGATCCCTTCTCATACCTGCCACCTCTGCATGGCTGTCCTCTCGACCCTGGGGTGTCTTCGATGTCTGTGTATGAGCAAATACATGGAACTTTAATTGTCTGCTGTGGGCAGAGCTGAATGACTCTACTATCCATCAACTAATAGCAGGATTCTCTTCCCTTAGTTTTGATGCATGGGGCTGCTTGAGATGCTCTGAAATATCCAAGTTTTAGGTTCAGTTTTTAGAAATTAAATATTTACCTCACTTCTGTGGATTTCCTTGGAACAGTGGTAGGGAAAAATTTGAACACTTGTACAGGCAGATTTACCAGACAAGGAGGATAAAGGAGATATTAGAGGGCATGTTAATCTGAATTAAAAAAAAAATTCTGAAATTAAAAAAAATTGTGAAATGTTGCTATTGATTTCCTGCTGAATGTGCCATTGGACCTTCTGCTCAAGGGATCCCTTTTGCTCAAGGGATCTGCAGTAACCTCTATTCTCCTAAAGCAAGAGGCTCTTGGGCTATTTTATGCTTTGGGTTATGACACCCAAGCACTCATGTTTAAACACTTTGCTTGAAGTCCAGTCATTAACACCGTGGTAACCTCGAACATGTGGCTTTCCCAAGGCCATGCAGCTATCCAGTGGCAGAGGTACAGCTGTGCCCACATTCCTTGGGGCTGATCCCTCACAATGACACCTGGACATCCATCTCCACTGGTTCTCCTCGAGGCAGATTAGGAGTTGGCATCACTGCACACACATTCCTGCCCTCAGTCCCTCTCTATCCAGTATTACCTGTTCTCTTTGACACCCCTCACTTTCTATTTCTGCTTTATTGGGCTGAGCTGCTTCCTGGCACCCACAGCAGGAAGCTGAACGTGATGTCTCATGTTGGGAAAGGAGATGGATCAGGCAGCCAAGGAACAAAGACCATCTCACATCACAGCTCCTGACAGAATGTCTTTGCTTGCATGGCACTGGTGGCATCATTGGAGATGGAGATAGCAGTGTCCTGAATTTAATACCTGCAGATAAATGGAAGCCAGGTGCAAGTCTGTGATTTTACAGAGTGATGCTTGCTTTTGGCCAGAACTAGTCACCCAAAGAAAGGAGACTGAAAATCTATAACAGCTACAGTTAAAAACTCACATGGATGGTGGAGCTGGATCCTGTGCACTGACTTCTTCCTGTGTTGAACACAATTGCTGTTTGTGAGTAGTGGGGGTGTCTGCCTGCAGATCAAGATGTGGGGAGCCCTCAACAGCGAGCTGATAAGGTCTGAAAGGGTCTCTTTGAGCCTTCTGGAATGAACTGCCTCCTTAGCTCCAGTCTTCAACAAATAAAATCAAATCATTAACCCATGTTCACTCACCTCTCCAGAGGGGAAATGGTGTCTGGGTGAAACACAATACGAGCAGGCTTCTGAAGGAAGTCATAAACTCAGGTCTGCCCTTCCCCATGAAGGCTGGAGAGAAAGCATGTCTGTTTGCCAGGTGTGGATGGGTCACTACAGCACCACACCAGCAGAGGGTTGTGGGCTCTGCCTGTGTTTTCCAGTCCTCCTTACAAGCTTAGCTGAACCCACTGTTGATAAAGGCTACTTTGATTTACATAAGAGAAAAGAAACCTGATTATATATTTGCTGTAGCATAGGTGGGTGTGTCTAAGTGGTGACACGAAAGAGCAGGAGATGAGGAGAGATGATGATGCCTGGATGCAGATGAGGTATGTGCTCAGCCAAAGCTGCTCGAGAAGGTTTAGTTACCCCCCCAAAAAGGGGCAAATTTCGATGGCTCCCTGTCGAGCAGCTCCAGATTTCTGAACACAGATGCTGACCTGGTGGGGGTAAGGCAGGGTAGAGCTGGGTCACCTTCTACATTCCTCATTCCTCATTCCCTTTCTGTGTCAAAGCAGAGAAGAAGAAAGGGAGGTCAGCCACTTTCTACCCTGTAGACAACACGCCCCTCCTGCTCCCTGTGGATGAGACACAACCACCAGCACTCAGCAGCAGCAGCAGCAGCAGCATGGAGCCCGTGGGCGTCGGCACAGAGATGGCCCTGCTCAGCAACATCCTGGCAGCCTATGCCTTCATCACAGGTACGTCTGGTGGCTCACATCTCCCTGGGCTCCTTTTTACAGACCCTCCTTTCACGGTCACCTGGGGCTAAATCTGCCTCTCTGAACTATTTGTGTATTTCATTCTTCTCTCAGTGAATTGTCCCTTGAAAGGCCTGACCGGGGCAGCTCTAGCAGGCAGTATATAACAGAGTTTATTGTGCACTGCTTTCCACGGGGTCTGCTCTCATCTGGAGTTAAACACAATGTAATCTTACATGTGGTATTATTCCTAATGCTTCATTTTCCTGGAGATCAAAGCCTGGCTCATTAGGGAGGCAAGTTTGTTGTTCTGTAATTTGGAAAATAAGCAGCACTCAAATCTTTACACTGCTTAAGAGAATTTGGCTTATCTTCAGTAGAAGTGTGAAGATGAAGTAACTTGAGAGTCTACTTAATTGTATATTTAAATCTAGTTTACAGTAAGATTTCCTTGGATCACAGTTTATCTTTCACCCACGTGTATCTTTCAAGTAACGGGGGAGCAGTCTTCTAAAAAAATTCACTTTAAAAGGTGAAACAAAAGTGACAGAACCAGGGGGAATGCCTTTAACCTGAAAGAGAGTGGGTTTAGATTAGACATTAGGAAGAAATTCTTTCTTGTGAGGATGGTGAGACATTGGCATAGGTGGCCCAGGGAGGTTGTGGCTGCCCCATTCCTGGAAGTGTTCAAGGCTATATTAACTAAAACTCTAGTATTTGTGAGAGCACCTTTTTCATGTCTGCCTGTTAATTAAGTCTTGCTAATTCATTAAACAGTAGTGCATTCTTGGTGCCATGCTCTTGCTCTTGCTGAGATGCCACCATGCTGCTAATCCAAGTGTTTGGATTTGAAGCAGCTAACTTGGGCTTTGCACTTTGGAACCGCTGAGTAGATTAGTGAGAGTGTTTCTGCATATTATTTAGTGAAGAGTTCTTCTAAAAGGACCATGAAGGGTTATACAAATTTCTACTCTTCTACACATCTAGTCCTGGCATCAGGATCCATCTTTCCATGACAGCCCTCAGAGTCAGGCAGATTAACTGGAATTAGTAGTGTTCTTCACAGAGAACAGCTGAGTAGGATAGATTTGTCTTCTTGCATAGGTATCTCCAAGAAAAAGTTAGAAACACGAGCTTTAAAGGAGTCTTTTGTCTACCCCACTTCTCCCCCTTCACCTACAGCTACCATTTTTTTACATGAGAATACTACCTTCCCATCCCTACTATAAAACAAAATGCCATTAATATTGTATTCCCCATCTGAACAGTAATGGGCAGAGAAAGTTGCAGGATTAATGGTCCAGGATAGTTGGGGTTCAGAGCTGCTGAAAATGCTCCATGAACTTTGCTTCCATTGAGCACAGCAGAGCTCTTTGATTCTATGTTGGTTTTAGGGCACAAGGTCTTGATTCATCCCTGTCACAAGGTGTCAGCCTTGGCAGGAGCATCCAGATTTTACTGCAGCACAAACAACTTTTACTGTCCTGTTGCTGTGGGATTTGTCTGCCCTGTCTTCTTGTGGTTTCCTTGTGTTGTGTTCATATGCACTGGATGTCAAATATGGAAACTCAGACCTCAAAACTTTGGTTTCAAGTGCTAAGTTCAGGAATTGCTTGCTTATGTTTTCCGATGTATCATGGAACCATGGAACGTTTTGGGTTGGAAGAGACCTTAAAGATCAGCTGGTTCCCATGTTCCTCACCATGGCTGTTAGATGGCTTTCAGCCTCACTGACATATATGTCCATTTGGTTATTTATTATAAAAATAATTGATGACTGACCCATGGATTGAAACAGCAGATGTCCTAAACCATCTTTATCTACTGCATGTAATTTAGCCTCTGCTTTTAGTGGAAATGATGGATTTGTCATGATTTATTTTTTTATAGCTGAGTATGGAGATGTTTTAGCTTATGACTTCAAAGACAAACTAGGTCACAGGGCACAAATATAATTTGCATAAAACTAGAGCGCTGCCAAGCCATCCCTCTTCATATTGCATATTTTGAACAGTGGAGCAGTTGGATTTTTTTTGTGCCTGCCTGAATTTGGGGCCCTGAAGGCAGCTCAAGCCACAGCTGATGTCCATAGAGGATCCATTATAGAGGCTCAGTAGAGGCAGGGTATTGAGCAGCCAGGGAGGGCTGGTTCTGGGTCACACATCTTCCCACTGCTCCTGACCACAGCTCTGGTGCCAAAGAGAAACAGTAGTGCAAGAACTGCTCTGTTCCATGACACTGAAAACATCTCTCAGGTGCTCTCTGCAGACTGAAAGTGCTGCATTCAGGGCTTCCCCATGCTGCTAAGTTGTCTCAGAACAGGAGTTTGCAAAAGAAAATTGTGAATAAGCAGAGGCAATATAAAAAAGTGGTTTATCTCTTGGGGTGGGGAGTGCTGGATACCCTCAGTTCCTCTGCAGGGAAATGAAGCTGTGGGTTTTTGCTGTTCCATGGGTAAAGTTCAGGCTTGAAAGGATGATCGTCTCTACTGCCTTTCCTCTCTCCTGGCAGTATGGTGTTTTTTAACCTGCGGAGAGCATCCACAAATAGTGAAATCCCTTCTGTGCTCATTGGTGTTCACATTTTCTGCACAAAATGGCAGTTTTGGGTGGGCAGCTGCAGGTGAAGAATCTGCAGACTCAGTCACTCACACATGCAGAGTCTTGCAGTGCACAGAGAAGTGCCAGTATTAGCAAAAGCCTCTGTGCTCATTTCCACCTTCTTTTTGACTGATATTCCCATATAAGAGCTGGGAATCTTCCTATGGACAATTGAATAGAAAAAAATCACACCACAGCAGGAAGCAAGAGTCCTGTTTGCAGCTATCATATTTAGATATCAGAGCCAGTTAGGTGTCATCTTCATACCAGATCCCAGAACCTATTTCTTCAGAAACAGGGAGAAAGTGTGAATAATGTCAATAAAGAATGAAATTAGTCACTGATCCAACAGATAAATATTATTTAGAGTTCAGTCTTGCAAAAGACTCAGAGACATCCTTTATTTGAAAGCTGATTTTCTTTATAGAATTAGGTTTTTAATTAGAGGGAATCTCTGCCTATAAACCTCAAACCTGTTATTTGTCGTGGACCTGTTCCAAAACCTGCCTGAGTATTTGGAAAGACTTTACCAGTCTCAGTGACAGCTGGAACTGTCTTTGCAGTCACAGACTATCAACAAGACCACAAACGTCCCTTATGGTTTTATAAATATTAAACATTCAAAATGTATCAGAGCTCTTCCAGTGCCTCCTTTTGGACAGGAGACTTATCCCAGATTTGTCACTGCATTCAGGATGAAGCAGTTGGAGGGAAACCTCCACAAATTCCTGTTTTATTCTTCTTTCATAAGCAAAGCTTTGCTGCCAAGTTATTAACAAGGGGCTTGCAAAATACAGCCCAGGGGAGATCATTCCAAATTTTAGACTGCTTGGCCTGAGCCTTATTAATAAGGGGCTCCTGGAGAGCTTCCTCTGTTCTAACAGGGGATTTCAGCAGCCTGTGGGGCTGACTGTAAATTCCCTAGAAGATATTGCTCCTACTGTTTGTCTGCCATGTTAATGCTGAACCTTTTACTGGGGGCTCTCTGAAATTTTCCTCCCCACTGAGGTTTCGGAATGCATGAAGCCATTACAGGAAGCCAGCAGCGTTAATGCCTAGATTGTTTTTTATTTATTGAAACAATTTATTATAATAGCAATAACAGCCTTGGCCTGGGGCATTTCCTGGGGAATTAATGGCAGTCTGGGCTGATGCTCCCAGCAGATTGTTAGCCCTCAGGAAACAAGCTCCGTAATTGCTGCTGGTTTGGTTGGAAAAATAAAATGAAATGTGTTTCTAATTTTTTTGGCCAGTTTGAGTGCCTAGAAAATGGTGGCTTTTATGCAGAGGATTATGTTGAGCATATATCTTTTTTCTGCATGGACTAATTTCAGGCGTGAATCAGTGACATTTTTATCAATGCTTGCAATCCAGAGAGAGAAATACAAGGAAGGAGAAAGGCAGCCCCAGCCAAAGAGATTGTCAGAAACTGGGTCCTGCTGGAAGCTCTGAGCTGTCATCCACAGCATCAGAAGAAAAATCTTCAGTGGTCAAAATCGATGTTTTAATGTGTGTATACACACATACACGTACAAGAATGCATATCCAAATTGTGCTAACTCCTGCTACTCATGTCTATACACTTTTAAAGAACTTTTTTTTTGTGTTTTGAGGAGCTTCACTGTTGATGTGATGAATCTGGGCCACCTTCCAGCTTTTGGAAGGTGCCTGGTTTTGGTCTTTACAAGTAGAACATGCGATGGGGTAGGCTCTCAAAATCACTAATCAGCCATCAGACACCCAAATCTAGGCTATTGCTGACTTGGCTACTTAACTGAGAAAAAGCAGAGCCTGAGGTTTTTAGCTTAAGTTGCTCTTTCTGCTGTGAAAAAAAAAAAAAAGAGATGCTGCTGTGCAAGTGGACTGTATGTACAATAAATGCCAAGACTGCAGTTGAACACAGGGTTACATCTCCGTGAGGAAGTCCAGACAGGGTCTCAGATGTTGACAGAGTAGCTGTAGGAGCTCATAAATGCCACTGGAGCCCAAAAATTCAATTACAGCTCTTGCACTGCATGAAGGGCTGTACGGACGAGCACAAGCAGGGGAAGAAAAATGGTTGCTTAAGTAGCAATCGAGGTAAAATTGCTCATGAACTGGATACAGTAGCATGGAAAAAGGAGTGTGGAGGAGAAAGGAAAAGCAGGACACGGGCAAAATCTGGAGCAGAGAATCCATGTGTCTGTGTTTCAGGCTCCAATCTATGGGGTTTTTTTATGAGTTGCTCTAAAGGAATGAGCAGTGGAACTAATGCAACCAAATCAAGCCCATGTGTGTGCAGAATGTGGTGCTCAGGGAAGTGTGCATGGCATCCTGTCAGCCAGGCAGAGCCAAGGCAGACTGCACCCAGTGCCTTCCAGTACAAACACCCCAGTTCTGCTCATTTGCTCACACTCCCAAGATCCAGGTGTCCCCAGAGCCCTTGTCAGGGCTACCTGCAAAAGGAGCTGGGTGATTACTGTCCTCTGTTAAATTGCACATGGAAGTAAAAGTGTTATCATAGGGACTCTGCTTTTCCTGTTTTTTTCTCTTTACTGTTCACATAGGACTGGATGGGCAGCAGCAGCTTTTGCTTTTTCCTCCTACTGCACAAAGGAGGCTGCAGTTTTAGTTTGAGTCCTGACCCTTGAATCCAGAGCAGCCATTGCCTTCAGTGGAGGCAGGATTTCACTCAGCCAGGCTGCTGCAGGGGCCATTGGCACATGTTCCTTGCCTGCTGTGGCATCTTCTTACCTTTGGAATTGTGCTGTCTCACTTCTGTCAAAGTATCTTAGTTTAAAACCTGTGGCTTTGGTCTCACTTGACCTTCCAACTACTGCTGCATTTCATAGAGATGGCTGGTTGGAAGATACCTTACAGACTATCTAAAGACCACCAGTTCTAACCCCCCTGTCATGGGCCCATTGGCACATTCAGTTTAGTGTCCTGCTTGTTCTTTGCATTACAGCTGGGTTTGCAGGAGGCAGGTCCACCTCTTTCTTTTTTTGGACTTATCTGCTGCACTTTCTTCATCTTTCTTTGTCCTATCTTCAGCCTGATTTTTCTCCATGCCACCCACACCAACTACTCTTGGATCAGTCTAATGATTTATTAGCCAATTTTCAGACTATCTTGACACCTTCCACCTTGGCTCATCAGTCACCTTTGAGATTCATTTGGGAGAAAAGTGAAGAGCACAAAGGCATTTCATCTCTCTAACTGTTCCCTGAGCACCTCCAGGCACTGAACTGCACGCTGCTTACAACAGCACAAGCCAGTGTTTGGGCTCTGACCACAGACTCGGAGAATGATTTAGGTTGGAAGAGGCCACTGCAGGTGACCAGGTCCAATCTCCTGCTCAGAACATGGCTAACTTCAAATTTAGAGCCAGCTTTGAAAGTAGAGCAGAGTCTTGCCCTGTTGAGTTTCAAACATCTCCAAATAGTTTCCAGTTCACCTTTTACAAACTTTGCTTTAGGTGATTGGCTGTAAAGGGCACTTCTAAAAGCACTGTGCAGGGAAGTGAAGCCTTTTAGCTACAGAGACCTTTTGGGGCCAAATATCAGGGTCTCAGCTGGTAGAAGCTGTTATGGATCCATCACTGGGCTCAAGGGAATAAGACTCATCTGAGGCACTGACTCCATCCTTGAGCTCAAGACACACAGCAGACACTGCAGAGATAGAGCTGGCCTTGACACTTCTGCTCAGTTCACCTTTACCCATTTAGTGTTCCAATAAACCAGGATGAATCAGCCCAGGGGAATGGCAGTAACAACATTTACCATAATTAAACTTCTAAGTAGTCCCGTGAACCGAAAAAAAAAAGAAAAAAAAAAGAGGTGGTAAATAAACAAGATGACCTAGTTTAAAAGGCATTGAAAAAGCATTGTGGATCCTTTGGAGTCTTGTTATATCACCTCAGAAATGTGGCTGTGCAGGACTCATCCTGTTGGTGCACTGACTCCAGTTCTGCCTGTGGAGCACAGGTAGATATTTTGGTGGTCTGGGCAGGGAGCCAGCACTCTTGCCTTAGATAAGCAAATGAAGTCTATGAATAAATAATGCACATTTTTGCTATGCTGCCAAGCCTCCCATTTCAGCTAGGCCACAGCACAGGGCACATAAAGTTTTGTAATCATCTTTATGCCTGGTTTGATGGCAGTGGATGTGACAGCAAGAAGCACTTACCTGCAGCTGTCTGTGCAGCACCCTGGTGGCAACCCCGTGGGAATCAGAATTAATCTTGTGGGCTGCTCCCTTCCCTTCCAGACAACTCCAAAATACAACTGCAGCAAACCCGAATTCTGCATGTGGGCAAATGCCTTGGCAGCAAATCCACGGTTTAAATTCCTGATTGCCCTCGGGGGAGGAGACAGAGGAGGGCATGGAAGTAAAAGCAGCCCCTGGAATCTCGGCCCCTCCAGAAACTGTTCTGGTGTGTGCGCGGAGGGGCCGTGTGTGTTCTGTTCTTCAAAGGGCTCTTGTCCTCCATCATTTCCTTTCTCCTTGCAGAAAACCCCGAGCGGGCTGCCCTGTATTTCGTGTCCGGAGTGTGTATTGGACTCGTGCTGACCCTGCTGGCCCTGGTGCTGAGGGTGTCCTGCCGGACGGACTGCAAGCGCTCCTCCTCCAAAAAGCCTCCTCGGGAGCGGGAGAGCGACAGCGACAGCAGCGACAGCGACGACGACTCGGACACCACGTCGGACCTGTCTGCGCGCAGGCACCGCAGGTTCGAGAGGACTTTGAACATGAACGTGTTCACCTCGGCGGAGGAGCTGGAGCGAGCGCAGCGGCTGGAGGAGCGGGAGCGCATCATCCGCGAGATCTGGATGAACGGCCAGCCCGACATCCCGGGCACCCGGAGCCTCAACCGCTACTACTGAGCGAGGGGGCTGCAGCACTGCCGCCCGGCTCCCCGGGGCTGCCCCACACCCCAGAGGGGACAGAGGGAACAGTACGACGTGGGGCTCTCCCCTTTTCCCATCAGGTGTCCCCCTGCGGCGGTGTGGATGGACAGCAATGAAGTTTTCCCCATCTCTCTCTCCCTGACATATTGACGGCACCCCTCTTCCCGGACACTTTCTGGTTTCAAAGAAGTGATTGCCAGCTTCATTTCTGAGTAGCAGGTGGGGAAGAGACAATGGCAATTCGCCCACGTGGGATATGGCGTTGGGCACACCGCGCTGGGAGTGCTTCTTGGCTGAGGAGGGAGGCTGTCCAGGATTTGGTCTCCATTTAGGATTTTTTGGTTTCCTTTTCCTGAGGACTGTGGGAGAATTGTGAATAAAATGACAACTCTGGAAAGATACTTGGGAAGGGAGGGGGAGGTGCATCCTGACCGATTGTCTTGTGACTTCAGAAGCCATGAGATAAACCTAATTAAAACCCAACAGCAAATAGGACTTAAGAACTTGGGGATGGGGGGGAGGGGGATCCTTCCATCGTGAAATCATCTCGGTGCTTGGATGTTTGCCATAGTGTATTCAGTTATTTATGGCTGTCTTTTCATCTTCCTTTTCAATGGGAACATTTAGTTTTTTTACTGACACCTCAGGGAAAAAATCCTATTATGTTTTTTGAGTCTCCTCTCCCTGCTGGCCCCTGTCAAACACAACCCAACCCATCTCCAACAGTGACATTCTGGTAATATAAGAGATGTGTCAGTGACTTATGAGAAGTTAACAACCTCAAAGAGGTTGAAAAAGGTTTTCTTTTTGTTTTGTTTTAAATATATATATATATTTGGAGATGCTGCACAGGAATGTGCCTTATTCTTTTTTTTTTTTTTTTTTTTTGTTAAACTACAGTTTTCCTATGGATAGCAATGCACAATGTTTTATATATTTTATTAAAAAAATAAAATTAAAAAAGAGTCTGTGTTTGCCAGAGGAAAATCAACACAGAAGAAGCCATGTCTGACAACAAAATGGGTAATAAATGCTAAATAAACTCTGGTTTGCTACAATACAATTGAATTTGCATCCTCACTTTTGGCATAGGTATTGCTTGAGGGAGATCTTTGGAAGAGTAGCACACCTCTGCAAGCAATCAGAGCTGATATTTTCTACATGCAGGGAACTGCCAGCACCTTTTTTTTTGGCTGCAGCCCGTCTATCAACTTCTGTGGTGCACATGGGCAGCAGAGCTGAGCAACGGGTTGGTTACTCAAGGGGCCACCTCAATGTGATTTCACGATGCTTTGAGTGTGTCCCTCATACTCACATCACACCTGGGCCAGAAGCAATTGTTAAATGAACAAAAAAAAAAAAAAAAAAAAAGGTATGGAAGAAAAGGTGTAATGTCTTTGTGCTTCTTCAGTTGTCCCCTGGGGTTTTCAATGGGATGTCACCACCCTCTTCCCTCCCCAAGCAGCAGTTCACATCACCTCAGTTGAAGAACTTGGTGTTTCTCACATGTGCATGGCACTGCTAAAGCCTGCATGGCTTTGGGGTCTGCTTCATTCAGGCATGGAAATATTTCCAGAATCTTAATGGCTTGCAAGGAAAAGAAAGATCAAAAGCTCTGACTACCCAGAACTTTTCCCAGGCTTTAAGGAGAGATGGAAATGGGTGGACCTGCCCAAAAGATGACTGAGGATGTTATAAGGGATTGTGTGCTGTGACAAACAGCTGCATGGTAGGACAGACCCCTGGCGTTTGGGGCCTTCTTGGCACTCTTTGGGATCACTGGGGCTTTTCCCTGGATGAGGAAAGCTGCATTGGAAGTGTCCACAAACACTTCTCGTGGCTCTTGCAGGGTGGGAGCAAAGCTGAGTACCTGCAGCTGGTGGCACTGGCAATGTCTGAGGTCAGGCTGGTGGGAGGTGGCTTCACCTGGGAAGGCAGTTTGAGCACTGTGGAGTGATTCTGGGTCTGGTTCTGTGAAGATTGGAATGAAAAGGCTCAGTATTGAAATGGAATGTAATTTTTGCATCTAGTATGTAGAAATAAAGCAGGAGGCAGGTCCCAAGCCCTGATGCATTGCCAGGTGCTTTAGCTGGAATGTCAAACACATTCTGCTGAGGGTGTTGGGGAGCAAAGACAGGGTGAGGTCAGTGGGGTCAGTTCTGTTGGCCACGTGTTTTCCCTACAATGATACAGTCCCTTAACCCTTGTTGATTAAAGGACAGCATGTTTTCAAATTTAGAATGCTGTGTCCTGGGAGATAGCTTGCAAAACTGATTTAAAAAATGTTATAAATGAGTGGATTTATGTGTATGATTTTCCCAAATGACTTTTTTTTTTTTGACCAGAGGAAAGAACAACTGTGGTAAATCTAAGTATACCTGATATGCAACTGTGGGATTAAAATACCTGCTTCAAATGTAAATCACAGCCAAACTCGAGTTACAAATGGATGAACAGTCCTCCCTTAGCACTGCTAGTGCTGCTGTAAATCTTCCAGATGAAGTTTGAAATAAAAAGGAGTAGGGTTGAGCAGACAAGCCCATCACAGCCTTGCTGTAGGTAAAAAGGTGTAACACAAGTACTCTCACTGTCTTCACACCATGAGCAAAATCTTCACATACTTCCTAGCTCCTATTTTGTCTCAGGGACTTGCATTTCTAAGAAAACTTTGAAAACTAAGAAAAATTGCAATCCTTTGAGCTACAGAAAAAATTTAAGTCATTTGGTAACTGTCAATTTGTCTCAAAAGTGCTCAGTAGTTTGTCCGAGGGACAAAGCACAATCAAAATTTGTGGGGTAGGAGTTTGATGGATTGCCTTTAGCTCTAGCAGTGGAGCAAAACCAGTCACCTGGAGTATGGAAGAGCTGGATTCACTGGGAGTGGGGTCAAATCTGTATTTCTTACCCTCAGAAGAATATTTTAGTCATACATAGGTTTGGACTTGTCTAGTTTCCACCTTCTATGTTGTGCTCAATGTGTCATGTGAAATATTAAAACACTCACAGAGCCAGGGAGCAGAGAACAATTGCTTTTCTACCAGCCTACTGTGAATCCCTCTTGTAGGAGATTATGCACAGCTCCACTCTCCTACTTCCATGCTTAATTAATTTTTTACATTAAAATGAAATATTATTTCCAGAATAACACTCTTCAATTCCCCAGGACAGATAAAGGAGTCAGAATAAAATTTTTCTGTTTCCTGAATGAAATTCCTTATCACTGACCTTTTGGCTAAAGAGATGCTGAATTCAAAATCCATGAATCTGGTTTTTGTGCCTCAGTTTAACTTTAGAGTTTTATAACAGGGGATAACAGAGCAATCCTGGACTTGGAGTTGATCAGAGGGAGAAGCACATGACATTGTATTTAAAGAGCAGCATTGCAGTTGCCACATGCCATCTGCTGGCCCAAGGCTTGGGGCAGGTGAGCTTTGAGAGGTGAAGTGCCTGTGCTGCACACTTTCACACCTCCAGCAGCTGCAGGATACCTGGATTAGCAACCACAGAGCCATGCAGTTGTATCATATTAGCTCAGAAAGAGAGTGTGGTGGGTTGGAAATCTGAGGGCTGCTCTCCTGGGAGAAGATGAGCACCTGGAAGCGATGGGTCAGGTTTTCAGAGCATGGGCTGCACATTCATTATCCTCCTGTCTGCTGGGGCAGATGGGGCTGGTTACAGAAGTCCTGGCTGTGCATGGAGAGGTGGCAGAGACGAAGGTTGCTCGTCAGACCCCAACCCTGGTCTCCCACTCTCTCCCCATGTCCCCTGACTTCTCAGGGCTGTTTTCCCCTCTTGCCACCATCTGGCCATTGGGACTGATGTCCTTTGTGGACCTGTGTTCAATGTCCCCTGAAAAACCTCAGAAATATGGTGTTTGCTGCCTTTCCCATGTCCACCCTGGGTTCATATCCTTGATGAATTCCAGCTGGTTAATGAGGCATGACTTTCCCTTCCAGAAACCACGGTGCCACTACTTAACCCCTTGCCTGCCATCCTTCCCAGCACCCCAGGGGCTACACAAATGAAATGAGCCAGGGTACTGCCAGGATGTACAGCATATGCCTGTGGTGCTGCAGGGAATCTGAATTTCCTTTTGTGCTGCATGGAGCGTCTCAAGTTTCTGGAGGTGTCACAAGCAATTAATCATCTTAGACTGGCCCAGAAATCCTTCTGCTCAGAATCATTGTGGAGGTTTCTTCACAGTGAAGTTTTAATAATCTTATCTGAGTTTCTAGTGTCCTCAGATACCCCAAAAATATAATTCCCAATGTTTCTTGCCTTTGCTTGTGCACTCATTAGAAGTGATGCAGCTTGCTCCTTCACATAATTTCCTCTATTTTTGCAGTTGTCCCAAGGACTCACAGTTATACACAGCCAATCAATAAGGCAGAAATGGTGTTGGTTCCTCACAGGGCAGCTCACCATTATGTGTTCTTTCCTACACCCCAGAGATGAAGGCGCTCTCTTATGCTGAGTGATGTGGTGGTTTTGTAGTATTTAAACAAATATTTAAGCAAATCAGTTGCTTCGGGGGTTTTCAGTTGCTGGGCACTGGATGGATCTATTCCAGTGACAGTGATGTAATGTCACCATTGGGATTATTGCACCAGGGAGGCCTGTGGCTGTGGGATGGTGTCACTGGGAATGATGTGTGAGCTGAGCCATGACCATGGAAGCTGCTTGGAGGGGTGTGTGCCATGGGTGCTCTGGGAAGTGTGCTCTAGGGACACACTTGCTCCTATCATGAGAGCCAGTCAGTTCCCCAGGTGGATCTCCAGAAGGATGGATGGCTTTGTCCTCAAAGCAAACTTGAGTGCACCTGGCCCATGATTTCCCTTGGGAGTTCTGTGCTTGCTGAGGGGAGGGATAAGATACATTCCTTGTTCAAGTTCCTGGAAATATGGACAGAACACCCGCAGATTCAGGTTTAATGGATGTCAACCTTGATTCTCTTCTCCTTGTGTCTGATTACCAGTGAGGAGCTCAGGAAGGACCCCAGATGGAGAGGAGGTGCTGCACCAATGCGCTCCACATTGATCAGACTGTGCTGATCTGACCCCTTGATGGCTGGGAATGAGGGACAGGGGACTCCTGCTGCCACACCTGTAACCACCAAACAAGGCTCCCTGGTGCTGGGGCTTCAATGGGAGCCAGGGGAAAGGGGCCACTCTTTGATGACCAAAGGCTGTTGACACAGTACTGGGGCGCTGAGGTCGGGACCATGAGCATGGCCAGGCAAATGTGATATCCACCACTGCTGCTGCAATCTGCCAAAAATAGCAAGGTTTCCTAGCCTGCTCCTCTGGAACCAGTTCCTGAGGGACAGTCTGATCTTTTGGTGCTGGAGAAAAACACTAATTTGGGGGGTGGGTAAGTTTACTGGTGGTAAGTTGCCCTTACCTACATGTATGTGTCAGTGATGGCTTCACACTGCACTTGTGCACATGCAAACATGTGGCTGCTTCCCAAACCACTCAGGACTGTTGGAATCATCCAGAAAACATTTCAAAGTCACAGAATCATAGAATATCTTGAGTTGCCAGGGACTCAAGGTTCACTAAAGTCCCGCTCTTGACTCTGCACAGGATACCCCAAGAATCACATCCTGTGCCCAAGAGTTGTCCAAACACTTCTTGACTTATGTCATGCTGGTGCTGTGACCACTTTCCTGGGGAGCCTGTTCCAGTGCCCAGCCACCCTCTAGGGGCAGAACCTTTTCCTAAAGTTCACCCTAAACATCCACTGACAGAACTTCAGAACATTCCCTTGGGTCCTGTCACTGTCACCACAGAGAAGAGATCGATGTCTGCCTCTCCTCTTCCCCTCAGGAGGAAATTGTAACTGCAGTGATGTTTCCCCTCAGTCTCCTCTTCTCCAGGCTGAACAGACCAAGTGACCTCTGCTGCTCCTCGTAGGCTGAGTGCCTTCACCAATATGGATGCATTTTTAATTCCAGAAAATCACCACCTGATTCTACGTTTTGTTACACCTGCTTTGTCTTTTCACCTTCCACCCTAATGAAAAAATGACTTGGTAAAACTAAAGCCTCAGGATCCCTCCCAAGGTCTAAGCAAACCCAAGTGTGTTTTATTTTATTTCATTCTACAATAATAGAATCTAAATAAAGCGCTTGGAAAAATATTCCTGTGTGGATTTTTATTCTTTTTGATTTAAAGGCATTCATTTTAAAAGGGAGTTCTCCAAAGTGTATGCGATGTTTTCTTATCAGCTTTACCAACAGAGGAACTTCTAATCTCTGGAGAGGGGTATGCTATTGTGCTTGTGCCAAATCCATCATTCTTTGGAAGCATTTTTAATTTTACATGTCCCACTCCCTCCTATGCTACTCCTTTGCTGAGCAACCTCTTAGAGTCCTCCTCCCATTTCACCTCTAGGTTGCCCAGCTATGGCCAGGGCTGTAATTTGTGACAGACCACATTCTTGTGGCTGATTTTTCCTCCTTTACTTTTCCTAGGTGGCTGGGGTCCTGTGCTACCTGTTTTCCACCAGCTGCTGAGGTTATGGCACTGGAATGGACCTTGGCTTTCAATAGTTCATCTGCCATTTTTCTGTTGAAAACATGTGGGTTGGGGGCAGGGGTGGTGGTGGAAGGGAAAAAATCAAAACCTGGATTTGGATAGTTTTTTCTGTCGAAGGACATTGTTCTGAGCAAAGCTGGGTGGCTGAGAAGGAGAGGAAGTTCTCATGCTGAGTCTGAGCTTGAACAAGGGAAATGCAGTCTTGGGGAACCTGTTTCTGCCAAGGTCTTGTGTCCTTTGCCAAATGCAATCACTGCTCCTTTGGCACCTCCCGAGAGTCAGTAATTTCTCCTGCATAATAAGTTTATGTTTCTGGAGCAAAAAATTTCTGACAACAAAGAGTGACAGTAGGTGAGGAAAAATTCAAGTTTCTTTCTTGGAGCTATTAGAAAACACCTTTCCCTTTTCATTATGACTTCATGAAGAAATATAAGCTATAATGATGTGATGGAAACTGGCATTTAAAAGCCCTGAAATGGGACATCTAAGTGAAAAGATATCTTTCTTTGTGGTTTGTGCTGGAGCATTGACTTGTCTTGCTTATTTTCTGGTGGTGTTTGGAGTCTGATGTTACTCTGTATCATGAGTGAAACCAAAACTCCCCACAGCACTCTTCTGGGGATGTGGTGCCCTCCTGGAAAAACGTCCCTTGGCTTTTGAAAAGGCAGTAATTTGTACATTCCATTTCTTGCAAAGTCTTTGAAATTCCTTTTTATGAGGAATGGTCCTCTCCTCATTTCTGGTGTGAGGGGACTTTTTAAATGAATGGATTGTTTAGAAGGGACACAAGTAGTTCTCCTTCCTCCTGCATTTTTGAAGCCTTTAGACCACCCATGAACAGTGGAGTTCAGAGATATCTGATGGTTTTTCAGAACTGTTCTTTGTATTAATTTCTTTCTTTTCTGGCTGCTCTGAAGTAACAGATCCAACTGGACCTCTGTGTGTTGCTGTTTCAGGCCATAGTTCTCCTGGGTGTCCAAGTTCCCAAAGTGATTACAGTACCAGTAATGTATCTGTGCATTCCTGGCATCTTTTAAAAGGACAATTTAAGAGAAAAACTTCAAGAGGGATCAAGCAAACCAATGTGAGTCAGAACAAGTGACTTTGCATCCAAACCAGTGCAGGATTTTTCTCCTGGAACTGGAAGTGGACTGGCAAGTTTTCTTCTGAGAACTAACTGAAAAACCAGAAAAAGTAATTGCTACTGATAGTGCCTTGAAGACAATACATCTCCCCGAACAGCAGTTCCCGAGGATGCTTTTCCTGGCAGGGAAAGTTTAAAGCTGCCTGACAAGACCCTGAAAGCTGCCACTCAAAATCTTGGAGTGCTTTTGAGACTCCCCTGATTCTTCCTGTAATATATCAGCACCTCAGCAGGCTCTTCTGCCTGGATCTATGGCCAGGGCTGCAGTACCAGAGGTGCTGGTGCCTTGTGCACCAGAGGAGGACAAGCATCAGCAGCACAAGCAGGGATGAGGCTGCTGAGGGGGAGCCTCTCCCCAGCTCACATGCTGAGGTCTGGGGTCCACCAGGGGATGGACTCTGGCTCATGGGTGAGGAGAGGACAGGAGAGAACAGGAGAGAGACAGGAACAAGAGGCCTGAGAAACAGAGACCTTCTTGAATCTAAGCACCCTGCTTCCCAGGTCCCTCTGCCCACTATCCAGGCATTCCAAAATCCCTCCTCCCACCTATAGCCCTCCTTCTGGAGCCTTCTTTGCCTGGTGACATAGCTCATGGCACTGTCTCCACTAGGTTACTTGCTCCTTTTGGATGAAAGCTCAAGCCTCAAAAGTTTTATTTCCAGAACATGAGCCACCTTCAGCAATGAAAACTTCTTCTAGTGAGGAATAAGTCCTGTCTACCTTCCACAAAAGCAAAATCTCATTTCTTCTCGGTGTGGTGGAGTTGTATGGCCAACCAGGGGGATGTGATTCAGCACAGGCTTATTTATACACTGGCAATGAAATATGCTCAGTTTTCCAGGATGGAAAAACGTCATTTGAATGTGAACTAATCATATTTACTTCCTTACTATAAATTGCCATTGAAAAACAAAAGCAGCAGTGAGAGCAGTCAGTGTTTATGTCTGATACACCCACACAGACCTTCTCCAGTGAAAGGATGAAGGAGTAAATAGTTTCTGAATGTGTCATTTTGATTTGGGCCATTTCTTGTTCATATCAAGCTATTATAGTGACAGAAAAAGCTCTGTAGTTCTTGACTTGTAGTCTGGAATATTTCAATTAAAATTGTCTAACAGAGATAAAGGGAATTTGGAAACCTCATCACAACTAACCCATTTCCATAAATCTGTCTTTTTTCTTTCTTTCTTTCTTTCTTTTTTTTTTTTTTTTAAGAAAATAAATGTTTTGCTGGAAACTACTTAGCTAATCCCACACACTAGAAGCCAGTGGAGCTGAAGCTAAAGTCAGACTGCACATAAAATCAGACTTTCTCAATAACAGCAAAAATTAGGCATTGGAAGAAATTAACCTGTGATGGTTTCTGTGTGATGGGAAATTTTTAATCAGTGGAAGGGGTTTTTGAATGACATTCTTCCTTCTGGATCAGGTAGAAATTCAGAGATAGTCTTGATGTATGTGATATGAAAGGGGTATGAGATGGTCTGGACAGCTTCTGCTAAATGTCTAATGTGTGACACTGAGTGTGTTCCACGGGCTAAATGCAGGATGTGCTCTGGCCCACATGCTGGTGACAGGGCAACCCAGAAAAAGCATAGGGTTATCAATACCCTGAGCTATCAATATCCTGATCTATCAATACCCTGAGCTATCAGTACTTTGACCTATCAATACCCTGAGCTATCAATATCCTGAGCTGTTGATACTCTGAGCTATCAATACCCTGAGCTATCAATACCCTGAGCCATCAGTATCCTGAGCTATTGATACCCTGAGCTATCAATACCCTGAGCTATCAATACCCTGAGCTATTGATACCCTGAGCTATCAGTACCCTCTTCAACTGATGGCCCTGACCATGGGATGAGACTTCTGTCCCTGAGCAGTAGCTGTCCCAATTAATTGAAAATGGCTTGTTATGAAAGTAGTCACAGGAGATTTTCCTTTTATTTCTGCAGTTGAGTAGCAGAAAGTCCTGAGTTCATTCCCCTGGCATCATGCTGACAAACTCACTTGGTGGGACCAGGGTCCATCAGTGCTTGCTGGACTTTGTAGCCATGAGTCACTGAGCTCAGAGAGGAAAAATGGCATCTTGTGTCCAAAGCATGTTTTGGGGCTGTGAGAGAGTCTGGCAGAATGGGGGAAGCTGGTGTGCATGGAGCACTTTGCCACCACACAGAGATGAAGCCTCTCCAGCCACCTCTCTCTCATGGAGACTAATAGTGTGGCAGAGAAATATTGTTAGTGAGGAGGTTCCTGCCCCCACCAAGCTCTGTGAAAGCCTTCCAGGCTGTTTGGATCAGGCATTCAAAACAAAACCAGGAGGAGGGTTGACTCTCCTCTCAGTCCCTCAGGGAAGGATGCCATTAATAACAGGATTACATACTCTGGTTCCATGACTGCTGGGCTAACAATGAGGCATTTCTTTGCAGATCCTGCTCCTCAGGCTTCATTTCCTGAAGCTGAGTGCCAACACCCTATCAAACTGTATCATGGCTGCAACACTCCTCCTTCCTCTTCACAGGTCATGGGAATGTTGGGGTGCTTTGCAAATAGAACATTCTCAACATGCTTGAAAGGACAGCAGTGTGTTCTGCCCATCTCAGAGCTGGAGGGAAAAATCTCATCTCTGCAGCTTTGTTTGGGCATAGCATCATGAAATGATATTGTGTCTAGTCCTTAGTCACCACCCAAAGAGGCTGACCGTCTTTGGGTATCTGCCTAGTTCAGCAGACAAGAGAAAGATAAAAAACATAGAGAAAGGGAATTCAGGTGTGCAGGGGGATTTTAGCATGTAGGTGGGGAATGATCAGTGCATCTTGAATCTCCTATTTCTGATTCTTAACCTTACTTCAGAGCTGCTTACATCTCTCTTGAGTGTATAGCTATGGCCAGTGTTGGGTATTTTAGACGTGACTCTGTGAATAACAGAAGAAATTCTCTGCATCCAAATGCCCAGAGATCTACTGCACTGAGTGTATTGACTGTGTAGATGCTGTGCTCATTTAAAATGACACAGGAGTTGGGGCACTTGTCTGGGAGGAGGTGGATCTGGGTTGTAGCTCTGCTCTCAATCTGGCCAACCTTTGATGGAAACAAAGGCCCAGCCTGAGATCTCTCTGGTTTCACAACACTCCTTTAGATGTCCAAGCTACAGGAATGTCTTAATACCAGAGAGTAATGAGACACTTCAATTAAAGTCTATGGACTGGAGCAACCATAAGGCTTAAGACAGGTCCTGTTTATGTCATGGCAATATGTTACTTAATATGTTTCATCAAGCAGAGGTTTTTTTCCTAATTATGCTTGGGTGGAAAAGTGCAATCTGCTGCTCAGACTGGGAGAAATATGGAGATATTTCAAGAAGACTCTAATCAAATTCCCCTTGTGATAATTGTGAGATATTTGCTGAAAGGAGTGATGATGTGGAACAATGACATTTTTGATTTCTAAGCAAGGTTCTGAATTTATTGCTGATCCTATGGAAATAACAGAAGCAGAGGTGCATTCTTGTGTAAAACAAGACTACTTAGGGCAAAACATTATAAAAGCTGGTAGAACTTCCATTTGAATGTATGAAATATTGATGGTCTCAAGGTCTAGGGAAGTGACTTGCACTGATTAGCTCAGTGCAGGACTCTGAGTATTGCTTTAGAGCCATTTGTCTCAAAACCAGCTATCTCCTATGAGAGAGAGACCTTTGCAATGTGATTTATAATTGCAAACTTCTAAGTAGAAGATTGCCTTGGATGTGAATTTTTTAATCTTTCAACCTAAATTCGTTGTCATGTGATCCCAGTGTTGTATGTTATCTTTGATTTCATTCATAACATGGCCATGATTTCTTTGCTGACCTTCTATCAGTGTACTCATTAAGTTTCAAAGGGCACATTGTCCTTCACTGCCTCATAGCAGCAGAGGCAAAACAACTTATTGGTGGTGTGTATTTTGAGTAGTCATTGGGCAAAGATGCTTTATAAACATGACACAGCACACGGTACAACTGCCCACCATGCCCTGAAAATAATGAGTGTCTGTGATTTTTCAACCTACAAATTATTTTGTGACTCATGTTTGAAAGGTCTGAGAATTAGCAAAGTTTTTTAGTGTCTTTTATATCAAAAGTTCTCACCTTGATAGCTGCTGTAGAAGTTACTTCTTCTGCCTTTGTGCATATGAATCTTTGTAGCACTGAAAGGCTCAGCACTCCTAACAGAAGCCAACCTTTGCTGCTGCTCTTCCTTTTCAGAGTGAGAGATGAGTGGATTTATTAATATTGAAGTTGTAGGGGTATGAAGAACACAATTCAGTTCTTGCTATAACTGTTCGCTCTCACATTTCCCTCACAGAACTTAGAAACATTTTCAAGATCCCTCCTGGTTTCCATCACAGGGAGCACTCTGTTATCCCACACAGAAAGGAAAGCTTCAGCTGAAGGACTGAAAGCACATTAAAATGCATGCACATGTACACATATGTACAAAGAAACACACAAAAATGAGCGATACTCAGTCCTCTATCCTGATGGTCAGGCACTCCTCTAGAAAATGGTCACTGTGTATTCAACCACAATAATAACTTAATTTTACTTTTTGAGGGTCCACCTCAAAGAATTTGTAAGATTTTTTGCCTTTCTGCGTAATTGTGCTTAAGGATTTTGTATTCAGCCCTGTAAACCTGCAAAATTTATCAGCTTAAGAGTATGTTAGCGAAACTCAAGAGCAGCAGTTACTTTGGGATGGGGAGTTCTGGTGGAACAGGACCCTGTACCTCAGCATGCCTTGGGCCAGCAGCAAACAACTCTCCTCTCAAAGACTGCTGAGGTTTGTGAGGAGCTATTTGTTGCTACATGAGTCTGCAGCTTTTGAGAATGTACCCCTGCATTTACCAAAAAAACAAAAAAAAGTACATTCAAATCAGGGCTTCACTGCTGGTCTCTGCAAGCTGTTCCATCATGTTTAATATTGCAGTCTTGCCAGTTATTCCTTTATTATTTTTCATTCAATTGCCATTGTCGTTTGCTCATGAATTTCAGACTTAACCCGCCCAACATCCATATTGATTTATGCAAGCGTTTCTTTATTCAGGTAAAGCAGATGAGTGTGCTGTAGATCTTTCTTTTTGAATAGAGAACAGCTAGGAGAACAGATGGCAAAAGGCCTGAATTTCACTTCATGCTGCTTTTTTCCATCACATTATTTTTAGTGATTGATGTTTCGTCTGTTTTGTGAAAGTATACATAAGAGGTTAAGAAGGTCGCGAGCTATTAATTCATTAATTAAAAGCAAATGGACTACAGAAAAGCTTCTACACTGATCTGTTACAGGATGCAAGACAATAGTAAGATCATTAATGCTGGAAAAGATGGCTAAGATCATTAAGTCTGGCCATTAGCCCAGCATTGTCAATTCCACCACTAAACCATGTCCATAAGTGCCACATCTCAGCACTGGCTTCAGCAAAGTTATGCTGATTTAGGCTGAACAAGAGAAAATGGTCAATAAATGCATCAATGAAATCAGCAAAATCTCCACTGCAGCTACTGAATCCGCAGGACTGAGAAGTACAATGTTCTGGTTTTGCTGAAAAGGAATCCACCTTTTTGTCCGAATCAGACCTAGTTTTCTCATTTACCTCATACACAGAATTATGTATGGACTCAGCTGTGGTTTTGCAAACGGGGCAGGAAGCAGGGACACTTCTAACACCCTGTGAATGTGTATGGACTGGGGGACAGTGTCTCTTCTACAGCAACCTTTGTCTAGCTGGAAAAAGAGTGTTGGACAGACAAGGACAGCTTCCCATACCTTTTATCTGGGGTCTGTGGTATATTGTGGTTGTCTCTTCTGTGCTGTTCTAGAGATAAAAAGTCACTCAGAGACAGCAACTTGATGCTTTTGTGCTGCAGTTCTGCTTTGTGGGACAGAGATGGTTAATTCAGAGCCTGGGGTGAGACAGTATGTGTCTGCCTGAAAAAGTCTTAGACCTGCTCTTCACAATCATTTGTTTTGATACCTCAGTCCTTCACTACCCCAATGATGAAAAGTTTGGATTTGACCAAGCTTCTCCTCAGTTGTCTGTAGTTCTTGGGATTTGATCCTCATTACAAGCTCTGACTGGTGTAGGAGCCTATTTAGTGAAATATTTCAGGGTTGGTAGTCAGATTAACATTTGTGCTGTATATTGTCTTTTGGGGTGTCCCATTTGGGCTGCAAGTCAAGGGCAGATAATTTCCAGTAACCAACTTGGAATGTGATTCTGGTTCTGATTTGCTTGGGAAGTGGTTGCTTGGTTGTGGGAGTAGGTAAGTTCTGTCTGAAATACATCCTTTGAATCTTACTCACAAGCAGCAAGCTGATCTCCAGATGTCCTCAGAAGATTCCTGCAGCCCTGTGCCACATCTGGGCTCTGTCTGTCTGCCCATGGCTGCTCTCAGCCCGGCATCACTGGCTTCTGACAATGAAGCCTGAAGCTGGGCAGGCTGCATTCAAGTAATGGGCTGCTGAAAAATTAATCTACTCTGACCAATTAACAAAAGGAAGCTTTGGACCCTTCTCAGATCTGTGCTGAAAACACCATTTGAGCTAAGCGGTGTCAGCTCTCTGGCATTAATCATAAGCATAAAAACATGGTGTGGCCATCATTAAATGGGCTCTTTTCCTGAGTTTTCTCTCTTCCAACTTTTCCAAAGGCAGAGCCCTGTACACAACTTAGTGGAAACTTCCCTGTGGGTAGCAAGCAATTTATAATGCTCATCTTGAGCTTTAAGGGGAAAAAAAAAAATCTTTTAAAGACAGAAGTGTAAAAACAGAACTAAGAAATTGTGGGCACTGCTTAAAGTGATCAGTGCTTTTGTTTAGGCTGAAAGAAGTGAAGTGCTCAATAATAACCTTGAAATGGAGCCGGTACAGGAAAAATACTTTACCAGAGAGTTACTGTCAGCCTGTAACTGTTCAGTCAGATTGAGCTTTGGCTTGTAGCAGTGTGTTGGAAAGTTTTTCATTGTTTTTCCCACTCCCCTCTTGTGAAGGGTCTAGAAGACGTGGCAATAATGTGTTTTAGGCATTGCAGTGCCCAGCTCTTAGCTAACATATAAGCTAGGTGAATTCCCAGCCCTGAGTAGGTGACTAGGTCTCCAACAAAGTACTCATCTGCAGCATCATCTCCTCATTGCTTACCTGCTCCGGACTCCATGTTCAAAAAATTACATACTCTGAGGACTGTCTCATTGTCTGACTTATGTTTGGTCCCATATGATGCTTAGCATCATCTTGCAAAGACTCAGAGTCAGGAGAAGTTGATTGCTCTGGTCCTTGGCCCACGGCATTCTCTGATCTTGCACCGTGGACTGGACAGAGGTGGTCACATGTGCATATTTTGGGAGAACAAGAGGCACTGTACGGTCCTTAGATATTTTGTCCAAGAGTAACAGAACCTCTGAAAGGTGATTCAGCTCATCCTGAGGTGGGTATCCAGGCCAGAACAGATTAATTATTCTCTGAGGAGTTTTCTGGGCACCACCAATCCCTTGAGACTCCAATGTCTGATTTGTTCCTGGTCCAAGAAGGCAATGCAATGTCTCAGCACTTTTGCTTAGGGTCAGTGAGAGAAACCTGAGGCTGTGGAGAACTTTGGATGGAGGTACTTCAGAGAGAGCCCCAGGGCATCCTGAGGATGAGCAGAGTTGAATGTTCAGGGTAGGAACCTACTTCTCCCTGCAGCTCTTGCCCTCATTACCTCACATTTTATAGTGTGTTACCCCAGAGGATACCGAATCCAATGCCTTTGGCAAATGTTGCATTTGCATTAATGTTTTAGCAAATAAAAGAGAGAAAAACTTTGTAGATGTTGCGCTGAATCACCAGGCTGGTGTAGCAACATGGAGTTTCTACATAAGTGACATAATTAATTCTGACTAAATGAAGCTACATTTCTAATTAGATTTGAGTTTCTCCATATCTTGTATTGCCTGGGTTTTTGGAGCAAGACTTTGTCACTTAGTGCTAAGGGCAGCTTAATCCTGCCAGAGAGGCTTAGGCTGTATTTCTTCACATCACTTTGTTTTGGTTCATCTTTTATGATTTAGTTTTTAAAAGAGGCGTTTTTTTTAAATTTATTTAGAAACAACAAATAAAAGCTGCAAAGAAAAAAAAGCAGTAAAGAAAAAGAAAAGATTTAAGGCAAAACTGCCTGGATGAGAAAACACAGCTTGCATGTCTGCTGAGAAGCAGTTTAAGGTTAGACATCTGCATTGTAATATGTTGCGTCTGGACACAAAATGCCAGTGTTCACCAGTAAGCCTCAAGAAATGCAAAGAGCCTAAGCATAAATTTTTTAAGGTCTTGTATAAATCATGCATTTTATTTCCAGGTGCTTTTAGCCCTGAAAACAGATCTTCCTCCTCCTTTGGGAAAGAAACTAAACAAGACAAAACAAAACCCTAGAACATTCCTGTGGAGATTAAAAAAAAATCATAGTACTTTATTAAAAAAGAAAAAAAGTTATGGGAAAACCTGATTTTTTCTGATGAGCTCTGGCACTGGAATTTCATAGCTCGCTTTATCTAATGGGTAGAAAATATTTCACCTTTGGAGGACTCCTCAGCTCTCAGTGTTAACTTTTCCTGAGGTACCTGTGAGAAAGTAGCCTTCTTCTTCACCCCTAGACAACAGACATGGACTGCAACTGATGGAGTAAAAGGAGTTTTACAGACAGATCCTCTCCTTATGTCCAACAGGGAGGGGAATCTCCCTACCAGGACTTCCCAAGGATACTCTGGTATCCTTAGTTTGCCTTTAGCAGCTCCACCCATAGCAGCAAATAGAATGGGGGAAGAACTGCTTTTGGCTCTGAGGCCAATTTGTGCCATTTCAGCTTGTATTAATTCTTCTAATCCCCTGTCCAGGAAGGCTCCATCCAATCACCCACTGGTCCCTGTTCTGTGCCTCGAGCTCTGAGACCAGCCCAGGTCTGACCCATGCCAAGGGGAATGCCAGTAATCCAACAGTGTGGATGGCTAAGTGGCACTTTTGAGGCCCATGTCCTCATTTCATTTTGTTCATTAAGACAGAGAATGAGTCCTGACAGGTCCAGAGACGAGGAGAAGGCAGCAGAACTGTCTGGATGCTCAGATATAATTCAAGTAGCTGTTTGAGTGGCTCTCCATCCTTGGGATTCTTCAGTGACCTGGCAAATCAAGTGTGACTCAGATCATCTCTTTTGCCACTAGACAATGAGGGGAGGAAACCACAGCCAGATGGGAAAGTATGGGGAGAAATTCCCATGTCTTGATTTCTCCAGCCCCTGAAAATGAAAGGAAGGATAGAGGTGATACCATGAGGAGCTGTCTGCAGAATAAGCAGACATGGAGGAGAAGGGTAGGAGAACCACCAGATGAGGTTTAGCTTAATCCCCAAAGGGTAAAGCTGGAACTGCTTGGGGCATTGGGACCACATTTAGCTGTGAAAGTGTTTAAATGAGTTAATCGTGGCTAAGCTCCTTGTTGAGGATTCAAAATCTTTTCACTGAAAAGCAGATCATGTTAATCCAAATAAATTTCTCAAATCCACTCTTATTCAGATTGTCAAACTTTAGGCCACATTAACTGTTCTCTAGCATGTATGTGCAGGCTACATGGCAGCTCTCCCCTTGTTAAATCTTTTAAGCATCTGGATTGAGGGACAAAGCAGTGTTTGGATTAACTCTCTCCTTTCATGGTCTCTCTGTTTTGGGGTTGATTTTGTATTCGGTTATGAGGATGGCCTGGCACCTGATCTTTTGGAGATGTTTTTGGCAGAAGGGGGATGAATCACCTTAATTTAAAGGAGCTGTGAATCACGTAAGTTCATAACTTGCTTCAAGCTTCCTTTTTACAATCAGGACAAACCCTGGAAGCCATGTAATCCTGTTGATCTGTGAACGGGCACTCAAACCCAGGCTGTTTGAGATCTGATTCTGGATGGTCATTTTCTGGAACAAACAACATTTGCAAGAGCTTAACATCATTACCAGATATCTTTCATAGCTGGAGAAGCTATCAGATTTATAGTTTTTTGAGGCAAATTTCTTATTGGTTGGAAGCACTGATCTGGCTTCTTTTCACACTTCAGTCCTGTAGACTATGGGAGAAGGACTAAAAATTTCCTCACTACCTAATGTGCTGTAAACAATTTATTTAAAAGCAAACGTCCAGATGTGCTAAATAATGCAACGGGCTTGTCCAAAACTACCATTTCTGGGGCCTGCATGAATAATGCATACTAAAATAAAATAGACAAGAATTTCCAAGTTTGTTTGGAACTGAATGAAGTGCTGATAAATTAACAAACACAGTTGCCAGTGCTGCTTTGGGATCTGAGATATTCTGGAACACCAAATAAAATGAAACACAAACATTCCACGTCCTGAAATAAGCATCTGCAAAATGTCTGCATTAGCATTACTATTATGAATTTAGTCTGGAGAGACTTTCAGTCCAGAAGGGGCCACTGAATCCACTTGACTATCTCCACAACACAGGGTATAGAGTTACACGTAATGATTCCTGTCTTGTCTTGAGGCCCTGGCTGAGCCAAAGCAAAGGAAGGCAAAAAAGAAAATATGTATATTTGCAATGGTTTGGATGAGAATAGAGAGAGAAAAACTCGAGAAGTGGAGGGAGATGAAAGGTGAAGCTCCAGATCAGTATCTGAAGGTCACTCACCATATGTTGGTTTAAGGTCTAAGGTGCAGCAATTAACCTTCAAAGCAGTGAAGAAAGTATTTCTGTCTGTGGCCATCAGTCACACTGCTTAAGCTACTGTCTCTTCCCATCTTTGACTTACTGCTGGGGAGCCAATTCCTTTCCCATGAGCCATCAAATTGGAGCAATAAGTCTGAATTGTTTCTGGGATCAATTGACAACCGCATGCCGGGAGAAGGAAATCCTCCTAATTTCCTTTCACTGCGGTCACATAGTCCAGATAACTGGAAGCTGAAAGTAAGGATGGGACTACAGAGAGTTCAGAGCAGGGTGTGAGTTTCTCCAAAAGATGGAAGCGTTTGGAGGCAGGCTGAGCAAGATATGCAAGAAACGAACATATCAGGAACTATGTTCTGGATATCTATTTTGGAAAAATGTTCATTGTCACTGCAAATTGCCAGACTAACAAATCTTGCTGGTTCCACAGGATATCCCTGAAGACATATCTCAGAAATGCCCCATTAGCTTTTTCTTCTACTTGAGGGCTCCTCTCCTGCTCTGTTCCTCCCTGGAAGTTCTCAGAGACAGCTGGGAATTAACAGGAACTTTTTTGTTGTAGATACCAGGCTTAGACCCCACGGTCAAACCATTAAACTAAATCATCAAACACTAAACCTCTTCATTACTCATCTTGCTTCATTAGGCTTGTGGTTTTGTTGAAAACCACAAATGGAAAATGGAGATTAACAAAAAGAGGGAAAAAAAAAAGGAAGAAAATGGACATTTTTGCAGGGGCAGGAATTAGGGAGATCTGTTGAGAGGTTCCTTCTGACTCTTTTTCAGAATATAATTGGAGACAGTTTCCTTATCCTCATAATGTGTAGGTGGTCCAAACGAGATTCAGCTGCTCCTGGTGCCCAGTTGGTATCCTGATTAACTTTTTCCCTGCCTGGGCAAAGGGAGGGTCTGACTGCTATGGGGGTGTCTGCCACAACCCTCCTGGGCTCTCAGTTTATGCTGCTACTCAATAGGACCTTGTAGTGAGAGACAATCTCAACCTGTGGGAGTCTTTGCTGGCCACAGAGACCCCCTTACTGGGAATCTCCTGCTTGGAAAAAGTCTGTGCCAGGGTCAGGAACCAGGAATGAGATGAGTGGGACTCGCTGGCTACGGTCTTCAGCTGTTTATTATTTCTTTATCATAGTTCAGAGCCTTAGATGACAACAGGCCCTGCACACTTCAGTGACATGTGCCAGCAAGAGACAAAATGGACGATTGCAAGGATTTTTATACAGATACCTTATCCAATTGAGTTCCACAATGTACTTAACATGTAATATGTTTTTATTTTTCTACCAATTCCTAATTATTCTTCAGTCACGTTACATCTGCATTGTGACTTTGTCTAATCAATCACTTGTGCTACCAACATTACAGAAAATGGAGTAGATGAAGAAGAAGGAAGAAGCTGAGTCAACACCCAAAAGTCCTCCATCTTGTCTTTCATCTACCTTCCATACTAAAACCCCAAACCTACTTTTTCACCCAGTGATAAACTACAATATCATTTACTATATACACTTACAAAAACTCAACTTCTCACAAAGTCCTGGAAACTTTTTCCATGGCCAAAGACTAAAAGCTGTGCTCTCCTGAGAAATAAAACCTCTCAGGACAGGCACAGGAGATATTCCTGTGTCCTGGATTCCCACATCAACCCAGCTGCAGCAGCAACCTAAATATCCAAGGCAGGCAGGAGAACCAGGATTTATATTCCTACCCTATAGACAGGGAAGGGAGACCCACAAACCGACTCTATCCTGAGCTGCATCCAAAGCAGGGGGGCTGTCGGTGAGGGGGGGGATCTGTCCCTCTGCTCTTCTCTGCTCTGGTCTGCTGAGACCTCACCTGCAGTGCTGCATCAGCTCTGGGGTCCCCAGCACAGAATGGACATGGACCTATTGGAGAGTGTCCAAAGGTGGGACAGCTTGGTGAGGGAAGATGGTTGGATTCCTCTGCTGTGAAGAAAGGCTCAGATTGTTCTGCCTGGGAAAGAAAAGGCTTCAGGTGACCTAATTGTGGCCTTCCAGCACTTGAAGGGAGCTGACAATAAAGGAGGAGAGAGACTATTTACAAGGGCCTAGAGTGATAGGAGAAGGGGAAATGGCTTCAAACTGAAAGAGAGCAGGTTTAAATTGGATTTTAGGAAAAGATTCTTCCCTGTGAGGGTGGTGACGCAATAGAATAAGTTGCCCAGAGAAGTTGTGGATGCCCCAGAGATGTTCAAGGCTGGATTGGAAGGGGCTTTGAGTGACCTGAGGAGTAGAAATTAGATGGTCTTTAAGGTGTCTTCCAACCCAAACCATTCTGTGATTCTATGAATACATTGGATCCAAGCGACTGGCAGGACTCAGAAAACTGCAGACCCATGTTCCTGCTGGCAAACCAACACCTGATTCTCATGGTATGTGTGGAAGTTCAGTGCCTGTGTGTTATGGAGAACAACATATTGAGGTATGCCCTGACCTGAGCTAACCTACATAGCCCTAGCCCTGTGCCCCAGTGCAGGGTCACTCTCTGCTGTCTGGTTATGTCCCAGTTTCTGACACAGACCTGATGCCACAGGCACTCAGATATGGCCTTGCTGACAGGCAGGTGCAGATCAGCCTAAACCTTTCACCAGAGCTTGGCTCTTGTAGCACTAAACCATCTCATGGCCTCTGCTTACAAACAGGTCCTTTTTTTCCTTCTGCAAGAAACTCCTGTTCAGTGTTTGGTCCTCTGGAGCTACTTTCCTGCAGCTCTGGTTCTGTTTCACTTCAAAAGCCAGCTAAGAAATATTTCTCTAGAGTCCTCTCTATGCCTATTGCAATTTATTAAGTTATGCTTCAAACATTTCTGATCACAGTTGGGCTGCAAGGCATTACACAAAACAGGAAAATTTTGCTTGCTGAGTGAACAAGATGTTTCTTTGCTCATCTGATTCTTTGCGATGTTTGGCGTGTCTCTCATTCAGTTTATTTTGATGGGCAAATATCCTGGTTCTTTTATTTTGATGTAGATTGTTTCCTGGACAAATCCCATATTTTACCTCCATAATAGGAGAGTGGGTGGAAGCAAAGAAACTGATAAAATCTCCCTTTGCTGCTAGTGAATTTCTGAGATGTTTTCTTCACCTTAAGTTTTGGGGTTTTTTTAATATTGTGATTGGGAGTCCACATTTAGTGCCACACTGTTTGTTATTGAAGAAGCCCTGTCTGGGGTTTGCTTTGGTTAGAGACAGGAGAATGCCTGGAAGGCAAAGGAGATGTTTCACTGAAGTTCATGGGTATGTCCAATGTGCAGGGATCATGTGTTCGCATGGACACACTGGAATGGCAGAGAACTGACTTTTACTATGTGTAGAAATTATCTGTCTTCACGTTTGGATTGAGATTTGGAGAACCTTTCTCTCAGAGCTGGACAGCTCGCATCGGGATGGCTGCAGGGGATTCCTTGGATATTAGGAACAAATTCTTCCCTGTGAGGGTGGTGAGGCCCTGGCACAGGTTGCCCAGAGAAGCTCTGGCTACCCCATCCCTGGAAGTGTTCTAGGCCAGGTTGGATGGGACTTGGAGCAGCCTGGCCTAGTGGAAGGTGTCCCTGTCCATGGCAGGGAGTTGGAACGGGGTGATCTTTGAGGTCCCTTCCAACTCAAACCTTTCTGTGGTTCTATGATTTATCCCTCTCTGTGTTGAACCCCCTTTGCACAGACACCTTGGCCACTCATCTGGCAGTGCCTGAACATTCCTGGCATCACAAAATCCTGGCTTATAGGGTAAAACAGCAGCAAGTTCAACTTGCTGTGATGACACAGAGTTAGCTCGGCTGTGCAGGACAGGGAAAACAGCACAGGGTGGCAGATTTTTCAGCTGGGCTCATTGTCTGACCTTGATCAACAAGGTTTTGGCATGGGTTGCTCCTGCACACTGAAGGGTGGAAGCCAAAGTAGAACTTTTTGAGGCTGCCCTCAAATGTAGATGCACCCTATGCTTGCAAACATCACTCTTGGATGCAGGCAACATGCATCCCCCAAAACTTGCTTTGCCCACCCAAGCTCAGAGGGTTATATCCAAGTGTCCTTGCCATGTGGGAGAAAGGAGGACAGTGGATGGAAGCTGTCCCCAGGAGTGGTGGCCTTTCCAGAGACTGCTCTTTTGGAGCTGGTGAAGTTCACAGAGCTCTGCTGGGGGGAAGAGGAGTGAGGGGGATGCAAGTGAGGCTGCCATATGGGGATGTGTATAATGCTAAACACGTGCTCTGATCTTTCCAGTTATTCACTGGGGAGCAGAAATGTCGTGCTCCTTGTGAGCCGGGGCAGGAGGGGCCCCACGTCTGAGCTGGAAGCAGAGCCAGGGCCCGTAATGGAGTCCAGAAGACGAACTTCCGTGAATCAAAGGCACGCATATTTATTTACAGTACTGCCAGCAGCGGGGAAGCCGCCCCAACAAGCTCATAAACATATTTACAGGGATTTCACAGCAAGGTTTGTAAGGAACAATAAAGCAATCACTCAGCACCTCTGCTTAGGAGCTCTTTATGGCAAGGAGTCTTACCCAGAGCTGTGAGGCACTGGCTGAGTCACTCTTTACAAGGCCTCGGACCCAGCCTGCTTCACTGAGCTTTATTGCTTTTCTCTCCTGAAAGTTTTCCCAATTCCCTCTGCTCTGGTAAGGAGCTGATCTGCTCTTTAACTCACCTGGGATGGGGATAAGGATAAATCAGCTGCCCTTCCTTCTCCAAGGGGTGGAAAAGCATCTATCTTCTGCATGTATTGTCTTTGAGTTTCCACATTTTTGCAGATGTATGAGCACCATGTCCAGTCTCCTGTACCCATCTGCTCTCCAAACACCAGCATTCACCAGGGAAGCCTGAGAAACCCCCAGGTGTTCTCCCAAAGACTGTAAATCCTTGGCCCTTGGTGTTTGCATTGGTACTTTACCAAATATCTTATACCCGCAGCACTTTACTTCACCTTGGGGCTCAGCAAAAGGAACCAGATTAGACTATTCAAGTTTTCAAGTCCAGGGGATACTTTCTGCATTAATTGTTTTCCTTGAGGGGGTCATGATGCCAGAGGCAGAAAATCTCCCAAGATTTGGCACCATGGTTACAAATAGGGCCAGGAGGAGTGAATTGAAGCAATGCAGGAGCACAAAGGAAGGAGAGCAGAAGAACCAAGGGAGAGGAATGCTTTCCTCCTTTGTCCATCCCTGAGCTGCTGGCCATCAAAGCACACACTGTGCTGCCACCTCAGCTTGACCAGCAGCCTCAGCTGCAGCTTGGAGCCTTTGGAGCCTGTGCAGGGCTCCTCCCTCTGCAGGGCACAAGAGTTGAAAGGGACTGTGGTGGTATTTTTAGCAAAGAGCACAAAAGTATGTGGGAAGGGTCATGAGCTGTCCTGTGGAACAGCAGCTGTTTCTCGGGACATTACGTAGGAGGACTGATGTTCTGGAAGAGGAATGCTACCAGGCTCTGGCATGGATGGAACCCCTGGGAAAGGATTGGTCTTTCCACTGCCTTTGAGGACAAGTGCTTAGAATAAAAAATACCTGAGGGGTTTTAGTGGTCCTAAACAAAAGGCAATCTGGGCCCATTGCAATTTGGATATTCTCCATTACTGGCACAATTCAGTGCCCCATTTTATTTCATTTTCTTTCTACAGCATCCAGCTTACTAGCTACTGCATGACCTTCTTAGACCTTTAGAAATGGCCTGTGTGTGAATAGGAAGAAAGGCTTTTGGCCAAGCTTTTTATTCTGACTGCAAGCTGAGGAATCATTTCGGTTATTGGGCTAGTGCTTGGTTTCCTGAACTGGTTGTTGTTGCTCTTATCTTTTTGGAGAAGAATGCAGTGGTGGCAATTCTTGGATCTAAGGCTGGAATCAGAGCTGGGAATGAGAGGTTAAGGGCAGTGCAGAGGCTCCAGACTTAGACTAGTCTAGTTCTGGCTTTGTGAGTCACAGTCCTGCTGGGAATTTGGGTTCAAGCTCTGGGTAGTCTCTTCCAACATCCATGGTTCTGTGCAGAGTCAGCTTATGGCATACTTGAGCAGACAATCATATAATCATTAAAGCTGGAAAAGGCCTCCAAGGTCATCTGGTGCCATAATTAACCCATCACTTCCAAGTCCACCACTAAACCACGTCCCTCAGCCTCATCCACATCTATTAAATACCTCTGGGGATGGTGACTCAGCCTGTTACCTGGGAAACCTGTTATAATGCCTGTCAACCTTTTCAGTGAAGAAATTTTTCCTAATATCTAATCTTAGCCTGGTGCAACTTGAGGCCCTTCCCTGTTGTACTGTCCCTTGTTACCTGGGAGAAGAGACTGATCCCCACCTGGCTCTTGTGCTTCATCTGTTTTACTCATGTGAAAAACCCTTGGGGGCTTTTCCATTCTGCATTTTGGGGTTGTTACTGCAGTTTCCAGCTAATAGTTCTTAGCTGACAACTAACATCCAGGGAGTCACATATGAAAGTTTAGGGAATGCCAAAAAATGCACTATTTTGAAGGTTCTTTTCTGACTTGGCTTCAGGGTTTGAGGACATCTGTGGGTGTCTGTGATTTCCAGTTTCCAAGTATCTGAGAAATCTGAGCAAACTCACAGTAAATCACTGGTAAAATACTATTGGAGACACATCTCTTGTCCCCGCTCTTTGCAGGAGAGGCTGGACTAAATGACCTTCCAAGGTGCCTTCCAACCCAAAATAGTCTATGGTTTAATGAATTCGAGTGCCCTTAAATAAGCTAAATGTGCCAGGAGTTCTAAGATGAATATTGATTACAGGCAAGGCTCTTATACACCATGTGGATACATCCTCTTTGGGAAGACAATTTCCCATTAAATTCTCCTGAAAATATCAGAGGTATTACCAGCATTAAGAAATGGTACAATCATGTTTGGAAAAATGTCCTGAAATCCTGGTGGTTTTTTTTTTTTTTTTTTTGTAATATTGCCTTTATTTTGAATCATTACTGATATATCTGATGATGTGGTGGTTTTGCTTCAATTGCTCTGCTAGGATTTTCCTTGTTTTCCTGCATTTTTCATTGATTAGGTCCCAGTGAAGTGAGGTTATTGATGTGAGGACTATCAGAGAGTATTAGATTTAAAGCTATTCAAAGGGAAACAATTTGGGCAATTTCTATTCCACTATGAAAGTTAGAGCATTGTATTTTCATCCCAGAAGGGACTGGAAAATAAAAAGAGGAAATGGTGAGAAATTTTTGCTAGAGAAAAGTGTCTTGTCAGCTGCTTCACCCTCTACCAAGGATTCCATTCAGTTCTGAAAAAGCAAATATCTTCTACTGAATGTCACCAGTCAAGGATTTTCTTGGAGGCTGCAAATGCCTCTTTTAGAGCTTGAGAGCTGCTAAGAAGGCAGTTCTGCAAGTATTGTTGAACTGGAGGTACACATTTTAAAATAATTTTTTTAGAAGTCCCTATTCTCAATCTGAGAACCCTTGCAAATATTTTAGGAGCAAGAAGACATTTGGCTAAGTGGCCAAAACCACAAAGCTGCATGGAGGCCATGACCCCTCAGGTAGCAGCTCGTTCACTCCAGGGTTGTATGAACTATGCTTTAAATTAAAAAATAACAACTTGCTTCCTGAGGTCTGCTGAGACATGGATACATCCTCTCTCCTCCTTGGAATGAGAGCATAAGCCAAACAGAGGTGAGAAAATACAGTCTCCTGTGCATCTCTTCTGCAGAGGAGAAGAATAATTGTTGCCTAAATTCAGTTTAATCAGCACTCTGTCCCTTGGTCCCAGGCTTTGCTCTGTATCAGCCAACCGTAAAGCCCTAAAGAATGGGGAAAAAAGTTATTTTTGGCTTTTGAATTGCATAATCCTTCAGGTGAGGTGTTCAGCAGATGACAGTGCAGAGGGGGAAGCAGTGGAACTGGCTGTGCAGCTCATCCCACCGCGGAGCTGAACGTGCTGAGCCCTGAGAGCTGTGGTGTTAATGGGTTGTAGCACATAGGAAGTGAGCAGGGTGAGTGATAAGGTCTGGATCTGGGTCTAAAAATTCCCTCAGGTGCCTGAAAGATCCAGTGTTTCTGCCTGAGCTGTTAAAGGCTCTGCTGCAGAAGACAGACTGCATGATTATTAGAACCATCTGTTCTTCTCTCTTGCCACAGCAAATTCAATATTAAGGGCTCACAGGGGTTCCAGTGGGGTCCAAACCCCCGTATTTGCTGATATATACCACATGTAGCACATCCATTTCTGACCAGCTCCCTCTGGCAGCCTCTTGGTGGCCTGGGGCACATACCAGGCAAGGAGGACTGTGAAGTGCTCTGCCAGTGTGTGACAGGCCACCAAACAGGATCAGTCAACTCTGCAAGCCCTAGAGAAATTATGTCCTCTGTGACCCTGCCTAAATTCACTAAATCCTTTGAATAATGGCATTCATGGCTGGAGCTCCTCTTGCATATTCCCATCACAAGAGGGAGTCCATGGTACATGGCTCACTCATGGCCAAAGAAACCAGCTGGGAAATCCATTTCCACATTTGACTATCAGAACTAGGAAGGTGGAAAAGGGCCATATCTCTTTTTCCCAGTCTGCAATGTCAGGCTAGTCATAAAATCATAGAATAGTTTGGGTTGGAAGGGACCTTTAAAGGACATCTGGTCCAATCCCCCTGCAATGACCAGGGACATCTTCAGCTAGATCATGTTGCTCAAAGCCCCATCCAACCTGGCCTTGAATGTTTCCAGGGATGGGGGAATTTTTACAATGTCTCTGGGCAATCTGGGCCAGTGTTTCGCCATCCTCAATGTAAAAAAAGTTCTTCCTTATATCTAATCTAAATTGACCCTCTTTCAGTTTAAAACCATTACCACTTGTCCTATCACAATAGGCCATGTTAATAATTGTCAACACCTTTCTTGTAGACCCCCTTGAGGGATGGAAAAGCTGCTATAAGGTGTACCCAGACTCTTCTCCAGGCTGAACAACTCCAACTTTCACAGCCTTTATTCATGAGTGACTGTATTATGCCTCCTTTATTAAAACAAAACAAAACAAAAACCAACCAACCAAACAAAAACAACAACAACAATAACAACTAAACCCAAAACAACAAAGAAGAAGAGGAAATTCACCCAAGATGTTTAAGTTTTTGGCTGCAGGAGGCAGCATATCTGTTAGCATAGTTTTGACCATGCACCAGTGTGGTTCCTTCCATTCACTGCTGACCTCAGGTGGTCTCTGCTGGTGGCACCACCGGGGTCTGTGCAAACCCCAAGAGCTTTTTCCCATTTTGTGTTTGCCTGCCTGCCATTTCAGCAATTTCTGCCTTTGTGTGGCTGTCTTTGCACCCTTGTCCAGCAGTTCCGTGGCAGGGACATCCAAACAGAAAATCCTGTGCTCTGCTGCTCGTGGAAATGCCCTGTACCCTGTGCAATAGATGGCTCTGTTCAACCTGCAGAATAGCAGCCACTCAAGAGAAAAGCCTGCTCCCAGATGCATAAATATGGATTATCTGTAGTCTGAGGGGAATAAAAAGCTGTTGGTCTGTGCTGTGCGTCATGACAACACCCCTCAGAAGCCACCTGGACACCCAGAGATCCAAAGCACGGAAACCAGCACTACAGTGAAATGATGCCAAGCAGATTAAGAAAAAATTAGAAAATATCAAAATCCAGTGCTTAGAGGCAGGCACTGAGATCCATATGCAGGCATCTAAATGAGTGCTTTCACAGCTGAAGGTATTGAGCATCCAAAGTGGCCATGAAAGAGGGTGATATAAAACTGATGTGCAGATTCAAACAGAGCTGAACACCTACTTGATGGTGCTCTTATCTGCTAAATCAGAGCTTCTATTGCAAATGAATTAGTGTCCCCATACTTAATGCATGTTATTCAACAGAGCAAATTACTCTGTTCCCCCAGGTCTTATTAAGAGCTAAAAGCAATTTTCAGCAAGTTACCAGATGGAGAAGGCTGTAGCTCTGACAGAAAACATGAGAAACTGTTTCTTAGCTCATATAGAATAACATCCATTATTTTAATTATTAAGTTTCACCTGCTGCAATTTTTTTTGTAGTTCAGTGGTTTAATAATAAACAATTTCCCCTATTTGGTGATCCAGGCTTGGCACTGAGAAGTGGGTAAGATTAAAAATGAGTAAATTCTAGTTAGACTGAGCATCTTCCAGCCTGCCTTGGGCTCTTCACTGACTTACTGATTTAAGAAAGCCATTCATTCATGGTGAGTTTAGATCCAGCAAAAATGACTAGCTATGCCTCTGAAGCAATGCAAATTAAAACAGGTATCTGTAGGGACAGCTAATGGCTGTGTCAACTCTCATTTTCCTGGAGAACAGGATTTTCCCACACCACCTTTTTTCTGCCCAGCTGCTTTGAATTAAAGCCAGCTCTTCAAGAGCCCATTTTTCTCTCCCTGGTACCAGTGTAAATCAAAAGCTAACCCTGTTAATGTCACTGGTGTAAAATTGGAGGAAATGAGAGAAGAATTAGCCTGGGAAAAATCTAATTTGCTTCTTGTGCTCTGTCTTTCCAAGTTCAATCTAGATTAAAAATATTCACCAATGTATAGAAATGGGAAACCAGCACAGCACACCATCTGTCTGGGAGTGGAAAAATCAGGATTTTTTCTCTACCTCCCAGACTGGCTATAAAGCAAACAAAAATGGGCAAGGCACTTCAGCAGCTTCATGCTAAGAAAGCACAACAAGAAAGCTGCACAATACCTATGGAATGCAGTTTAAGGCATCTGGTACAAGCCAGGCTTTGGAGTTAACTGAAACCTGGGACCTGCAGGGTTAATGTGTGTTTATATAAGCACCAGAAGCTGTCATTTTAGTTCTCCTCTATGCATATTTGCTGTGGCCCACATGTACAATAGAGCTCTTTTCAGAGATGACATAAAGTAGTGTTTTTAAAAAAAAAAGAAAAAAAAAAGAAAAAAGAAGGTTGAAAGTTTTCTTTTCATCCTGCTAACAGGAAATGTGTCATATGTGCTTCAGCAAATTACTGCCTGGAGGCAGAACAAGCTATTTGTAATACTTTGGTGCTAAAACAGGTACCTAGTCATCTATCCAGCAGGGTCTCACATAGCTGTATCCTCTGGAGAGAGCTGCATGCCTTTGAACTTTCTTTCCCAGCAGTGCTGCTTCATGGAGTTACACTCTAGACTGCCATTCCCCTCTCAGGAGGTCTGCTACAGCTGCAGAACACGTTTTATGGGTTCTGCAGAAAGAAATAGTCCCCCAGAAAATACAGTAGCTACATTCAGGTGGGTATTTTGCTAGCCTGTGTATGCTTCTGACAGCCTCTGACAAATGTGAATGCCGCGGTTGTAACAGGGCACACTCGGTGCATCTTTCTCCTTATGAGGAGCTTGACTGCAATAAGTCACATTTTCAAACAGTTTGGGTGAGGTGGAAAGGGGAGGGTGACTACTATAAGGAGTTGATTGCCTTCCATGAAGTTAAGTGCAGGGGATGCTTGACATGGAATACATATATTTCATGCCACTTCTCTGTGGGACAAAGCAGTGCTCCTGAGCTAGAGTCATCTTAGGGACTGAAAATGCATGGAGAAAATGAGACCTGACCCAGACACTTCCATGCCCTGAGTCACACAAACTCATCAGGCCTTGTCTGCACCATAAAAGGTAAATTTGCCTGCAAAGCAGTTATTCAGGCAGCTGGGCTGCAGTGCTCTTGCTCCAGCCTGGCCTCCCACTGCATGTGATGGATTCAGCCAGAGGGACAGGGATGGCATTTACCAGAGCAAAGTTAATCCATGGGAATATGTTAAGGGGTTTATATCACAATGGAGAAAAACCACCCAACCTGTTCTTTCTGATGTAATTGTGTAAATAAATACGTAACTTGGAAGAAAAAGATGCTGAATGAAATGAAAATGGTCTTTGAAGTCTCCAAGGACAGAGTTGTTTGAGTGGTTGTGATCTAAATACATGACTGGGACAGAGTTTGTGGACAGAGATCTTAATTGGCCCTCCAAGATTTGTCTCACTCAGAAATCACAGCACTTAACATTCCTATCAGTAAACCAGCCCTGATCTCTCAGTACTGAGTCACAGAGTGGGAAAGAAAATCCTTTCATCTTGCTATGGCTCAACTTGATTTTCTGAGTTTCCAGTGGATTACTGGAGTAATCAGTAGATTAGATGGTGCAGCCTTAGTGATCTCTACCAGCCTTCTCTTGCACAGCTCCATGGAACTAAGAATTGACTCCTCACTGAGGAGAGTTACTGGATAATTTGCATTTCTTTTTGTCCTGCTAAGTCCCATAGTAGAATGCATTTCTCAGGGAGAGAGAGATGGGTGTCTGTTTGTTTGCTTTGAAACTGCACTTTCTTAACCCAGCCTGGATTCAGTAGGGTAGGTTGTTTAAGCTTTGTTTCCATGAACTGGTTGTTACTATGACCTTCTTAGGAGCTCTGAAAGCTTGTCAGTGTTTTCTGATATTTTCTCATAAAAATTTTGGTTCTCCCACTCTCCAACATTTTTCACAGTATAAATTCACAGTCATAGAGTGGTTTGAGTTGAGTTCCAGTCAAAGTTCTGAAGGGTTAGGTGTTTTTCCCAGTTCTTGAATCCATGGCCCTTTTCCATGCTTGCTGCCTTTGCTTTTTCAACATGGTTTTAAAACCAACTGCATGCAGTGTTCTTTCAGCCATCTGTAGATATCTCTGCTTAAATACTTGCCATCAGGTGAAGATATCTCCACTCTCCCATTCAGACTCTCTTTTTACCAGACCACTAATTAAATCTCACAAGACTTCTATCAAACCAATTCTTGTTAGAGCCTTGTTTTCATGTGGCTAAAATGTGGGTGAGCAAAGTGACCTGGCCAAGGCAGAGGCCAGACTGGTGCCTAGTGGTCCCTCCTCTCTGGATTAGAAGGCAGGGTTGCCCACATGCCCTTTTGCCTTGAACTCCAGCCAAGTGACATGTTCAGTTCAGAAACAATCAATTTTATTACACTACCATGTAAATAAAAGCTGCATATCGCCACTGGGTGACAAGCAATTTCCTCCTACTCCCCCACGTATAATAAAGGAGAAAAATTGCAGATGACATTGCTGTAAACTGACATAGAAAACAGCAATTTATGTATTTCCCATGGGGGAAAAAAGAAAGATTAGGGAAGACTGTGCCTCCCTATTAAAACTGCAGCTGCACATTGCCAGTGCAATGCTGTGCTTGCAAACTGTTTCTTGGAAGGATACCTTAATTTTTATTGCCCCATAACGCCTGTGGAAGGAAGGGAGAAGAAAAAATGTGGTGGCAAAGTGCACCCCTTAGTGGGAATTGTTGCAGCCACCATCCTAGGCCTGTCTGGGAGCTCTGAACAGATTTTTCATGCTACACACTAGGATATCCAGACCCAAAAACCTGCAGACCTCAAACCTGATTGTCTGTCATCTTCTTCTCTGGATATAGTAATGTGTCAAAACAGGACAAGTCTACACAGGGGTAAATGTGGGGATTCAAGAGTGAAGCCTGTGGATCTCACTGGAGTTCCCCTTCAGGCCAGCAAAGAAATCCTCAACCACTGAAATTGGACTCTGATCCACACCTGAGAGATCTCCAGGCCAGGATTAGTCTGGCTCAGAATTAATCTTTTCATTGCTAAAGTGAATCTACCACTCCTGTGTGCTGGGAATACAACATCCTTCAAGGTTTACCACAACAAAACGATGCTATTCTTTTCTGTTTGTGTCTTGCCTGTGTTGTGCCTGGTACTCAGAGCAAATAGATGCCATTTAGTTTCTTTGGAAACTTTAAATATTTTTCATCTCCCCTAACTTTAGGTGTCAATTATGCAGACACACATATGAACTACTTAACTCACATATGAACTGTTTAAAGTGGGGGGTCCTGTTCCAGTACCTGGAAAGAAATGCAGCTTTGCTGGTGGTGCCAGTACTGTTCTATTTCAGATACATAGCTCAGGCCAGGAGGAACCACCTCTGTTCCCTTCATTTGACTCTAAAATATCTTTGACCAGTTCAGACAACATTATCTACAGACAAATCCTGCTCCCTGTGTATCAAAGGTCAGTTTAATGCTCTTGTATGGTTTGTTTTATACTCCACTGAGAAGGGCCACTCAGAACAGTAAAGTATGGCAAAAAAATAAAATGCAACAAATAAAGGAGGCAAGAGATCAAAGATCTTACAACAGAGTAGGCTATTCAGCTAGCCCGGACTGCACTCAGTTAATAATAATTTTAAAAAAGCTATTTTTTCTGTCCCCATCTTGTCTCTTGACCACAAGACAGCCCAGCTTCTGCCAGAGTAGCCACTGAGGTCTACCGGCAGCTGGCTGAATCCCTCTCCACCAAAGCTTCCAACCTTAGAACAAACTAACTGTATTAATCCCGGGAAAGACCATGGCTCCATCTAGAGGGAATAACGAAATACTGGAGCTTCTGGATTGTGGTGTTTCATCTCCTTCTGTGAGGAATGCTGTTACCTGAGGGATCAGATGGNGGGGCAGGTTTTTGAGGCTGGAGAGGGGGAAAGGGAACTGTGAGAGGAATAAAATAGATCCAATTACTTTCTCTGTGGCTGCCTGCAATCAATAGTGCAGTGGCTCAAGGATTAGATTTGAAACAATCTGTCTGGAGATGATGGAAATGTCGCAGGCAAGAAAATTTCCATGAAAGTCATCCTCTAAAGATGTGCCAACCTCTTGAAAAGTCTGGAGAGTCTCTCTGTGTTTTTCCAGCTCTTTCATCTCCAAAAACTTACTGAAAGAATGGTGATTTCCTCCAGCAATTCTTCCCACCTGTCCTTTGGTGACACCCATACCCTGTTGAGCCCCTTTCCCTGCTTTATATGCTCTTCAGGGTGCAAAACGTATTTTCACCTTTCTAAGAAGCTTTGTTATAATCAAATACTGTGGCCAAACACCAAAATTAGATGTTGAGAATTCTATCGTGTGAAAACCAGTAACATTATCAGGATCAGCTGATATCTTGTGTTTATGTCCAGTTTACAAATGAGTGATGCCATCTGTGCTTGGTTGCCTCTCAGAGCTTGTGCATCTCAGGACAAAGGTTGTTACTGAGTTATCCTACACTGCGACATCCATCATCCTCAGAGCTCTGCTTTGCTTGGCCATTGCAGTGAAAGCTGCTGCGGGGTGCTGTGCATCCCTGTGTAGGTTCTGTCTGCAGCCCTTTTCCCATGGCAGTGCCCCTGCTCTGGTGTTTTGGGGAGGACCAGTGTAGGCCCCACTTAGCCAGGAGAATCCCAGATCGGGGGGTACAGGTGTGTGCAGGTAAGCTCAGGGCACTTCAGACCCGTCCACAGCAAAATGAACCTTTGAACCTGGTGAGATTCACTTTGTCCAGAGCTTCTCTACAGAACTGTGCTGGTGAAGCTGGAACCCCCCAGCCCTGTGATGCCCAATGGACACCACAAGGGGCTGGTGCAGAGGGCAGGGCTCTGTGCTCCTCCCTGGATCCATCTCCATGCATCAGCCCAGCTCCAGCAGGTGCAGTGGGGGTGAGGAAGCCAAAGACCTTGCCTGTGAATACACCTGGGTCCCTTCTGCTCGCCAAGTCACGGAATGGAGAAACCACCCTCGTCACGGGAGGGTAAGGAGGCTGGCAAGGCTCAGAGAGGGTGGTAGCAGTTCTAGGGGTCTCTTCTGCATAACAGGATGTCACACCTTCATGGTGGCACCCTGGCTTTCAGCCTCAGTCTGCCTTTTGCTGATGCTGACCTCCAAAAGCTCTGATCAAATGGAACAATACCACAGACACATAAAAACTCTTCAGACATAAAATCACAGAATCATAAAGGTTGGAAAAGCCCTGGTCCAGCCTTTGACCAAATACCCCTGTACCCTATAAACCAAATCATGAAGTACCACATCTTCCAGGGATGGAGACTCCACCACTTCCCTGAGGAGCCTGTTCCAATGTGTCACTTTTACAGTGAAGAAATGTTTCCTAATATCCATCTGAACCTCCCCTGGCACAACTTGAGGCTATTATCCCTTGTCCTGACATCTTCCAAAGTATTAGAGGTAGCAGGGAAATTGGTAGGGTCTGGAGGATTCTCCCTCGCCGTGTGTTTCTGCTCTGTTCCATCGGCACGGTGGTGAAAACAGCCTGATGTGGTGAGGCTGCATCACCACACGGTGGCATGAGCTCTCTTCGGCAGCTGCTGGTGGCCGTGTGCTGCAGCACAGGCGCTGGAGCTGCAGCTCCACCAGCCCAGAGCATTTGGTTGTCTCTTGAAAAGCAAGGATGGAGTTTGCAAAGGCGCAGGCAGCTGCAATTCCAATTAGAACTGAGGTTCCACTTATCCATCACTTTAGAAGTGTACAGAGACTCCAGTTCTGGCTTAAAGTATGAACACCACAGAAATATTGCTGAGCTGACATGAAATGTTCTGGTGTATGTGTGCAGTCAGATCTTTTCTGCACCTGCTCATCAATGGTACGTTCGACACCAGGAGAATTATGAATACATTCATTCCAATCCTAGATTCATTTGTTTTGGTTTCATTCCCTCACAGTCTTGCTGATGCAGGCAAAAGTCTTTTGAACATGTGTTAAATAGGTATTTGTGCAGAAGGGTTTTGCTGGTTTGATCCCACTGCAACGTATGTGTCAAATGAGAGGATAGAATCAGTAAAGCACAAGCTGCTGAAGAATGTTGTAAAAGTTTTAATGCTGGAACTAGTGCTGATCTTTGGCATCTGTCTCCTGAAGATGATTTAGAGATAATCCTATCTATAATTTTATTTTGTGACGCTGCAAAAAACTTCACTCCATGTGCTCAGGATGAGACCTGGCATTTTTCAAATGAGAAACTGCAGTTTCATCAATATAAAAACTTTCCATAGGAACATGTCAATTTGATTACCTTATACTCAGAAAAAGCACACCAAAGCCAATGTTCTCAATTCTAACTACCATTGGCAAAGTTCTTGGAATGGAACTCTGTGATTTTTTCTATTTCCAAATGATTGCTTTCTAAATAACTTTCATTTAGTAGTTAACTTATAAATTTTAACAATAGCCTTATTTGCCTTTCTAGGTAGGCTGGCATGAAAATTAGAGTGATTTTTAAGAGTTTGGTTCCCAAGTAAAAAGGGAGAGAATTTTTTTTCTTTTGCAGGAGAAAAAACAACTATGATTTTCAAGGCAGTTTTCATTCCAAGACTGAAACTGTGATGAAAAGTGTTTGATGAAGATTAGGTGTGTATTACAGGGCTTGAGAGAGCAAATCACTCTTCTCTCCTGAATTCAATAGCAGCAGAATGAAACACTGGAGGTTTCAGGACTGGGACCACTCACCACTTACTTACTGCAAGTGCTGGCAGCCTCAGCAAATCCATGAAATTGGAAGGGACTTTTTTTCCAACTATGTTACCACAGCGGATGTTTTACCAGATTTGTTCTTGGCTTTGTTAGTAAATATCTGCTTCTTTTATACTTTACATTAGCTGTAATCTTGAATCCAGGTCCAGCCAGCCATCATCACATTCCCCCTTGCACTCTTTCAAAGCTTCATCACATTAAAACACCCTCTGTAAAATTCATGTATTTGCTGGCTCACCAGAGAAGTTGACTTGGCAAAAATTGACTATAGGTAAATGCATTGAAAGAAGTAATTAAAAAGCAGTTCAGCACCATTATGGAACTTCTTCCAAGTACAATTCTTCCTGCAAGAAAAGCCTATGATGAATGGATTGCAGAAATGTCATCGTATTGTGCTGCTGTGTAATAATAACAGGACCTGTGGAAAAGTTCAGGTAATGCTGATATTGCCTTGAAACAAATATAAAGTAGGTAACACACAGGAGTCCATTTCATCCCATTTTTCATGATTCTAGGGATTTCTACAAGTTTAAAATGTAAAAATAACAAGCCAAGCCAAGTACTCATCAGCCATAGCTATAGCTAGTTAATTAAGTGGGGACTGTTCATTTTCACTCACCTGGCTAATCCTTCTAGCTCCCTGCTTTTCAAAAGCAGTGGCCATGTCCAAACTTTGTAACATCAGGGATGGTCCCTGGTCTGTGCTAATTCTTGCACAGTGCAAACATATCTCTGCTAGGAATAAACAATAAATGCTTAGAAAGATAAAAGAAAAAGAGAGGAAATACTGAGGGTATTTCTCCTGTTGAATTCACCCTGGGTCTGGCAATCTGGTTTTGTGATGTAAGGAACAAGATGGATTTGCTATTCGCTTCATGTTTGAGTCCTAAACAGACCTGCAGCTACTTTTAATAGTAAAATTAAATGCTGAGTCTTTAACAACAAGCTTGTTGTCATGATTAAAATATTATTTTCCTGTTTATTGAGAGCTATTGATTTGGTGTCACTTTTGCCACTCCTCCTTCTAGAACCACTGGCCACATCTGTGTCTGATGGAGTCCATGTGCTTTCCTTGGCAGTACTGGTGTCCAGTACTGCCATAACCTCTCAAGATTACATCCCTGTGCTTGTTCAGGAATCCTAATCCAGCTGCATCATTCACTGTTCAATGGGCTCCTGCAGACATTTCTTTTCCCCAGACTATTGCTGCTTCTACTAGACTTGATTTCTCTTTTCAATTCTTTTCTGAGTCCAGTCATTTCCTTCCAATGACTTAGTAGGCACAGGGGACAATTAAAGTAATGTGTGAGATTTATTTACAAACTGGTAAAATGCAAATGCAGCAAGGGGAATGGAGTCACTGACTCTATTGCCAGCTTGTATATAATAATTCCCAGTAAAATGGAAGGCAACATGTTACACTTATGTTGCTGATGTGAAAGATATTAAGCAGAAAATATTTATTAAAGTAGCGTTTTTAAAGTTCTCCTTCTCTCTTTGATGTATCTATAAAAAAGTTAGATTCATGTAAAAATTCTACTTTTGGATACAGACAAGTTGGCTCATTTTCCATTTGAACAGAGAGGAAATAGAGAAAGGAGCCTGCTTTTTTAATAAGAACTGTGTTGGTTATTGTTTTTAGCTAGAACGGAGAACATCTGATCTCCTCAGTCTGAAGTTCTTCAAGATCAGAAACTCCTTTTTCAGCGTGAAGTTCCTGAACCAGCCAACTTTTAACTAAAAACATCTGCAGGAACTCCCTACTTCCTACTACTTGAAACCATGAAGACAAGACCACAAAATTTATGTGGAGAGAGAGAGAACAAGTGAAAATTTGGTCATGAGGCATGATTGGGAAATGGCAGGCTCTGCTTTCTGCTCCCAGGCTCTTTTATTAACGATTTCTAAATAAAAATGCACGGAACTCCTTGAGGCTCATGAGCACAGCTGAGAGGCAGCAGCCAGCAGATGTGGCATCTTGTGCAGCAGCCTCTAACTTCTCTATTGGGAAACTTTTTTGGAGACAGTGGCGCAGGAACCCTCTGAATGTGTCTGCTGCTACCAGGTAAGGAGAAGGACTAGGACAAGGTCAGAGGAACCACAAGGCTTTTGGCCTGAGGGAGCTCTCATCGTCAGCTGTCCCTGGCCCAGAGTGCCTGGAGGCTTTGATTCAGCTGCCACTGAACTGGGGGACCAAGCAGCCTTTGAGCTGCTCTTTTCTCCAGGATGTACTACATTCTGTGCATTCCTATCCACATGTGGAAGCTTTCTTACTTGCCATAGGAAGAGCCAAGGTTGTGAGCCATAAAACACAGGCTGTGCAAGCCATAATCATGCAAGAAATCCTAATTATCTCACCCTTTCTTCTAATCAGGTCCTGGCTTTTACAGAACCATGAACACAGATGGTTATAGGCATATACCTCTCTTTGCACTACAACTGTTTGACTTTTAACTTTCCTTTTAATATCTTCTTGTAATAAATGTGCAGTTCTTGAGGTGCCCTGTTTATTTCTGGTGACCAACAGGTGCTCAAATAGTCTCGTCTGCAGTGAGAAGGAACATTATGAATGTCTATAAAATAACACTGCTGACTTTAGCAGATGTACATGTTTTGTAGTTGGTCCAGAGATGGCATTTCTCATATTCAGCAGGATTCAGTTCATATCATGAATTAGTGATGCTATTGTACATCTTACAATATTTCACATAATTAAACGTGACAATGCCATTTGGTATGGACAATTAAGCTCGTATTTGTGAGCAAAGTGTAATTAACAGTATAGACACTGTGCCATTTTAGAATTTGCTTTCAGTGAGTCTAATTACTTCACATAGCTAAAACACATTTGAAAGTTTATCTTTAATTTAGTTCTATCTTTTGCAATTAAACCTTTTAAGACAGCTAGATTAGAAATAGAATGTTAAAACATGAAGACTGCTAGAATGCATACCCAAAAGCTCCCATTTTTAGGCTATTTCAATAACAGATCCTGCAAAGAAATTATACTCTTTGCAGAGAATGCATTTTGTGACTTTATAGAGAAATGTTTTTCTTTGGAAGATCCTGCAGAAATGTACTTCCTGAGTCATATTCTATATCCCTGACTTCTGCTCAGTACATCTAAATGTACAGAGTTTCTTTGAAATTACTGAAAGATTTATCTCAAAGTGTGCACCTATTCCAAAAAAATAAGGGATGTCATCTATAGCTGCAGTGATAATTCGTAGATGAAAACTGGGCTATTTTACAGCTATATTTGGAATTTAAATTAAACTGTGCCAGGAGCTGGGCTTTGGGACTTGATTGTCCAACACATTTAGGGGAGACTCCTGATATTTCACCATGTGTGTGCATGCTGAGGAGTTGTTATATGCTATACATCATCCATAATAAGCAATTTGGTTGCATTTACCTTTTTTTTGTTGTTGTTGTTTTTTGTTTTGTTTTGTTTTGTTTTGTAAAATGAGAATTTAATAGCATGTCTGTGGTCATACTGGGCCAGTTAAGGCAATGTCACTAATTAGTTCAGAAGCACAGATGTCAGCTGCCTCTCACAACAGTGGGCTTCCATACACACTCAGCTGATGCCATAGGGCATTCATAGGTTGAAATGCAAGACTGTGCCAGGAGATGCAGAGCTATTGATTCAGCTTCTCCATGACTTTAATCTCAGTATTTCTAAGTTAGGACATAGCTGAGAATGGCATTAAAAAGAATTGGCTATTGTTTTTGTCTTACATAATATTATTGAAACACACAGGCCAGAGTCTTTCAAATTTTATGAGTTTTAAGCAGAGGCTCAGAGAGTCAGAGTACTGTCCACCCACTGCTCCAAAGAATGCTTGTAGGAGTCTGCTAATCTAATGAATCTAAATGTTTTCAGTTTAAATATCTACATCTGAGCTGATTTTCTAGGGTTCTTTTATAGATAATAAAGAAAAGCAAGTACCTCTAATCTCCTTCCTCCTCATTTAAATTTCCAAAACAGCTCAGATGACTCACAGGCCATTAAGTGCATATTTATGAGAAAACACCAGAAAAATTAACTGAGAAAAACTAGGCTGGAGCTGATTCCTGGATGTCACTTAGAGCACCCCTCTGCTCAAAGCAAGACTAACTGCAAAGTTAGATATGGTTGCCAGGGGCTCTCTAGGAACTGTTTTTTTGCTGGTCTAAAAAAGGGAGTGATTATTTCAGACATGGATGCTCACATTGCACATGTCCTCATGCAGGCAGAGGAACCTTTTCTCCTCTGGCTGTTTTTGTGTGTTTGCTTGATGAGTGCTCAGATGACCTAGTCCTCTAGCAGCTGTCAGGAACATCTGGAGCACAATTAAAAGTGGAAGAAAAACTGTGATGCTAAATAAAGAAAAACTATATATCAGCTCACCAGAAATGCGCACAAAGTTGAACTAGCTCCACAGCAATTTACCAAAGAAACATCTCTCTCTAGAGAAGTCACAATCAGACTTTTTCAAAATGCACTTGGCATGTCAAGTGCAGTGATTTAGGGATGTGATTGAGTTTGAAATTTAAACTAAATTTAAACAGTTTGAAGTTAAGTGTCTAAATTTAGCTTCTGACGTAGGGGTATGTACAGGCTCTCCAGGTATCCTAGCTGTGCTGGAGTCAGCAGAGTTGGAGACATTTAGGTGTCCAGTGACTGGGGCTATGGCATGAACATGTGTCTGGTGTCACTTAGGATGCCCTAGGATGTCCTATCTATAATTCCAGATGGAGGAGTCTTTCCTGTTGGTCTGAGCACTTGTTGGTGTCTTCCATGTCCTTCCATGATGCTGGGTGTCTTTGAAGGCCACCTAAGGTTTCTTAATATTGAATTGTATGTATTTCCACCCACCTGCCAGGCTTTTTCGTTTGGCATCTGTCATAAGTGCCATCATTTCTCTGAGAACTGAAAATTGCCCCTGGAATGTGCTCTCTCTGGATTATCCGAAGTCCTCGTCCAAGCTGCAGGAAAGTGCACAGAACGTAAAGGTTTCCCTCCTGAGACCAACACAGCTAAGCAGGATGTCATAAAAATGGAACTGAAGTCCTTAGGGACCTTCCACTATTCCCTGGGAATTAAAAAAAAAAGAAGTGAAAGGCTTAGTGAAAGCATCTGTGCAAAGTATAGCAGATATCAGTGCCACTGACAATTTACCTACTGGTTAGTGTGAGTCCAGTCCCTGCATTGCTTTGAGTCTTCATTTGCCTTTAAATTAAATTGAGATGACACAATTTCTAAAAGCTTTGAGATTCTTGAATAGCAAGGATGTGTAAGAGCTGAGGAATATTGTTTAATGCTTAAAATAGGAAATTACAAAATATTTTAGTTCAAACTGCTGTTGGATCTTTTGAAAAAATAAATTTCTGAAAAGGAATGCTGGGTAATTGAAAGGAAACTAAGCAACAAAAGTTTTAGAAAAAAAAATAGAGACTCATCAAACAACCCAGAGAGCAAAGGCAGTTATGTGACTCCAAGTAAATAAACCACTCAGTTAAGTAAAAAAATTCACTTCATTTTAAGCTTAAAATTTTGCTCATCTGATAAACAAATGTCTTTTTTTATTAATAAAAATATTAATAGGATGTGATTGCAGAAATGACATTTCCATGCTAACCTCTCACTGTATTTATGAATGTGTAAAACTGCTGTATTTTTTACAAATCTGGATCAACAAGAACTGGTCAGAAAGAATAAAAGAAACAAGATGCATGAGCAAGATGTTTCCAAACTTTTACATTAGGGCCTCCACCACCCTCAAATATCTAAAGTACCTGGTCAGTTTTGAAGACTCTATTCTTCTCCATGAAATTCAGAAGTAATTCTACTGATATTAATGATATGAGATACACAATTCCCACCAGATGGGTTGTGGGACCAAATCTTTATACACAAACATTTTTTTCCCACTTTCTTCAGTCCCATAACTTCATTTGCCAAATGTAGTGAGATCCTCACAGAAAAGAGGTTGATGAAAGCAGACAGTGGATTTAAAACTGTCTGAATGGTCATGCTCAGAGGATGGTGGTCAGTGGAATAAAGTATTACTAGAGTCCAATAACTAGATTTTTCCCTATTTTCAGCAAACATATAATTTAAAACATATATAAAGAATCCTACTGAAATTGGTCAAAATTCCTTCAGTATTTAAAATTATACATGTTTAAGTGTTTCCGATGAAAGAGCAATTCCAGATTAATGGGAAGATAAAGCTCAGCTGCACAGTGACATTTGGACAGGATATAGAAAAAATGCCTAATGAATTTATTGTGGAACAGAATATACTGCAATATCTGAATAAGGAAAGCAGATTTCATGACTGCCACAGAATCCGAGGCTGCTTATGAAATTCTAAAATAGAGTGCATTTGAAATGCAGTAATTTTCTTTTTTTAATTGAATACCAGGAAGGAAGTGAGCTTTACTGAAAGTGAGCCAGCTATTGGCATGCTTCTTCAGCAATCTATCATAGCTTTGCAACTTTATTTTCTTGTACAGCACAACATATAAAAAGAAAGCAGATACATTTATTTACCTCGAGACTTGTCTAGGCTGCCCACATACACCAACACTGGGAAGCAGGAGAGCAAAGTGACCAGTCAGGTTTTGCTCTCCTGTGTGTCCTGTCTCTTATCTGGCAGACCTGTGGGATGTCTTGGACACCCACAGGTGTCTTGGATTGTGCGAGGCAGCTGTGCTTAAGCAACAGGGTTGAGATCTGTGCAGATGATAGAAGTTGCTTGGATACTTCCAGTGCCAGTAGTCACCTGGATATAGACACCTCCATAGAAGGGTAGGTCTTGATGGCAGAATCACAGAATAGTTAGGGTTGGAAGACCATCTAGGCCATCTGAACTATCATTTTGTTCCAACTCCCCTGCCATGTGCAGGAATTTCCACCAGACCAGGTTACTCAGAGCCCCATCCAGCCTGGCCTTCAACATCTCCAGGAGTGGTGAATTCACAACCTCTCTCTTCCAGTGTCTTACCACCCTCCTAGTAAAGAATGTCCACCTGAGCTATCCTATGCTTTTTCCTTCATCTGCAAGTTCTCCAAAACAAGCATCTGCCTTTCCAGTGAAAGCAGGAGTGCTTGGACTTAATTGCATTATTTCCACAAATTCTCGAGAAGAACCCCTTCATCCCTGTACTCAAGTCCTCATGTCAGCTAATCCATTTTTAGGATTTCAAGCAAGGATATTTCTAAAGCAGAGATTTGTTTTGGAACTCCTGTGATATTCAGGAGCAGAGAGTTGCTGCAAATCTTTAGAAGTCTCCAGCTACCTGGAGTTATGCAGTTTTTCCAGTTGTTCATCCTTTCTGGGGGCTGGAAACTATGAACATTACATGACAGTGCTTCTGTGGAACTTTTCAGATTATTGGGTTATTGCTTCATTCCTTAATTTCAGGTACTTGTACCAATCACCCACCTGTTACCATGCTTATTTGTCCTGCTTCTTATAGAACCTATTTTCAGTTGCTCAGTTGAAGCAAAATGAAACTTTCTATGCAAATTTCTCCTTTAGAACTATGGCATTTCATTCTCTAAATGGAACTAGGTCATGGAGCTTGTCAATATTTTAAGCATGTTAAGACACAGAGGGATTAAAGTATTAAATACATGCCTGACAAACAGGAACACAATGAATTATAATAAACTTACACTAAAATATAATTTACTCAAAAATACATTTCTTAACCTACAAAATGCATGTACATTTCAAGAAAAATGTTTTTTTTTTTTTTTTTTAAAAGGTGGCCTGGTGAATTGAAACAGTAAACCTTTACTTGAAAGTAAAGTACTGTTCAGCCTAGAGAAGAGAAGGATCTGGGGGGACCTGAAGCCCTAAAGGGGCTACAAAGAGTCTGGTGAGAGTGTTTTACAGAGGGAAAGAAGTGATAGGATAAGGGCTTTAAATTGATAAAAAGCAGGCTCAGATTAGCTAATAGGAAGAAATTCTTAATTTTGAGGGTGGTGAGGCCCTGGCACAGGTTGCCCAGAGAAGCTTTGGCTGCCCAGTCCCTGGAAGTGCTCAAGGCCAGGTTGGATGGAACTTGGAGCGACCTGGAATAGTGGAAGGTGTCCCTGCCCTTGGCATGATCTTTAAGATCCCTTCCAACCCATCCTTTCTATGATTAATTTCCTTCATCTGTGCCTGTGGAGCTGTTTTTGCACCTGAGGTCTTTAGCCTGTTACTAAATGTGGATGAAACCATGATTGATCCCTCCTGTTTCCCTGTTAACTAAAATACTAAGGATGAGGATCACCCCAGCTAAGCTTAACTGTCTAAAAGCAAGCATCTAGTCTATACAAGGCATATAAGCTTTTAAAAAAACTCTTAAAGATGTGTGTCTCCAGGAGGTGAGATATCCCACACTGAGCTAGACAGCCACAACTCTTGTCGAAATACATCTTGTAGGTTACCTGCTTTTCTTCATCACTTCTAAGCACAAGTGACACTTCTCACTCTCTAGAAATTCAATCCTAAATTGTGTGTATTAACACTGCTACTGTTCAAAGGCATATGCTACAATCTCAATCTGATTGGATTCATTAATGATTAAAAATAACTTCCTCCTGCATGATAATGTTAGAGTCTCAGGATTTATGGGAGCTGAGGCACTTGGCAGCGCAGGACAGGCTGGCAAACCCCAAAGTGATTTCTGTAGATATACAGGAGAAACCTCTCTTAGACCATGTGTTTCTATTATTTTCAAACACTGAGATAGAAAGAGGTTACTTGTGCAGGCAGTGTTGACTTTGAGGAATTTGAGGCAAATTCAAGAGGAGATGTTAAGATTTAAATGTGCAGTGATCAGAGGCAACAAGTTTGATTTAAGATTCAGGCAGGAGGTAAAAGCCTTTAAATGAAAGGGTCAGGAATTCTGTTTTTATGAATAGCAAGGCATCAAGCCAAGCAGGATAGAAGCATTTCTCTGCATTTCTTAAGATGACTCTGCAGAATTGCTAATCCAGTAAATACACAGACCAATACACTGACCTTCCAAGTCCTTATCCGCTGATCTAGGAAGGCAAATGTCTTTCCTTACGTTTCTGCAATAGAATGAAAATGTGTGGAGTTCAGACCAGAAGTATGAAATGAGTGCTGCTAAGACTTACTTTAGGACATTAAGATAGTAAGTTCAGACCAGACAGCTCCTGAATAAGGCAGCTATTTTGATCTTTTTGCTTTCTATTATATCTAAAAATAACAATTCAGTACAATTTTGTGTCCATGGCGGGCTCCAACATGGTGTATGGTGATAGCTGTGTTTATTTTCATTTAAGTTAGATTTTGGGTTCTGAGTTAGAAGGGAGCTTAATATTGTTGAGCAGGGCTAAATTGGAAAAGAAAGACTAATCCATTGTTAATCTCAAGGTTTTATGCACTAAATGCTGTGATAGCAAAGTTTCCTTCCTCATACTTTGCCCACCACGCTTGAACGTGCATTGAAGTGCTTTTGTTGTTGAAGATGCCCCTTATACCTGCCAACTGACAAAGATAGCAAGAATATTGTTTTCTCCTAAATAAACCAATCTTTTGTGGGGTCATAGAAAGGAATCATATTGTCCAGTTTTTATTTCAAATCATATTGTCCAGTTCTTATCTCAAATAACACCTACTCAAGATTAATTTCTGTATGTTAAGGTTTCACTAAGGGCTTAGCTAGAGAACAGAAATGTGCGGGATTTGCCGAGAAAACACTCACTCAGACACAGGCACATGAGTACATTTTTAGAAACACAGGAAGATGCCTTTGAAGCATCCAGAGGGGAATTTCATCTGCCTCAGTTTGGAGGCACTGTATGGAGTTTATATCATCTCATTTGCTGTGTTATTTCTCAATGAGTTGTGACTCTTTGAAGTTCAGAGTTTCATGCTCTCTTTACTGTGCCACACCATTCACAGCCTGTCTCTGCTCATGGCTTCCAGCACTTTTTTAGTTCTGAGGATAAGGACAAAATGCTTAGAATCATAGAATCATTTGGGTTGGAAAAGAACTCTAAAATCATCAAGCCCAACCACTAACCCAGCACTGCCAGACCCATCACTAAACCATAACCCTAGGCACCACATCTACGTGTTTTTTGAACACTTCCAGAAACAGTGATTCCACCACTTCTCTGGACAGATTTCTTGACAGATTCCATTGATGTCAAATAACTTGGCACATGTGTAACAGACTTGGAAAGTGAAAGAGAAAATTAATACATCCTAAGTATTTTTGCTCATGTTTAAACATAGCTTGATTTATTTATCAAGTCAGCCTATTGTAGAATTTCAATTTGAACAATGATAATATTAACATATAAATATTATTTTAAATCTCAGTCATATAATAACTAACTTTTCTGAAACTCACACATCTCCAGAGAAGATATATTAACATCTTAAAAATGCATTCAGTGAGGGGAGATGAAAGGTTTTCATTGCTTATACAGGTGTTATTTTTAATTTGTCTCTCACCTTTCCTCAGAAATCTCACCTGCTTCTGCTGATCTGTTACAGCAAAACTGTCAGCAAATGCCAGTCAAATGCCAAATGGAAATAGTGCACACTGTGAAAAAAACTAAACTGAAGTGAGTGGGTGTAGAAACCTGGGCAACCAGAAGTTTAAGCATTGCAATGTCTCGAAACCCAATGATTATTGTGGGAGAGGACAAGTTAGAACAGGATCTGGCTGAAGAAGGGCCCATGCAGAGGTAGGGCAGCACTTGGAGGCTGCACAGCACAGAGCGGTGCACAGCAAACGCAGAAATGGGGCCAAGGAGTGGGATTGGGACCAGCCAAGACCCTGAAAATGCTCAGACCCATTTCCAGAAGGATCTAGGAGAATGGACTGTGCCTGATAACTCATTTGCACAAGAAGTGAAAAAACCAGCCCCAGAGCAAGGAAAACTTGTCTACAAAAAGAACGACCCTCAGCATTCAGGTGCTGTGCTGGGCCCTGGACATGTCAGGGCTGGTATTTTACTTTCCTCTCCTATCTGGTCTCTCTCTCTGTGTCTTCTTTCATTTTTTACTCTTTTACTTATCTTACTATTTAAAGATAGGGGCAGAACAATAGCAGTTTCCTTGCTGAGTGTGTAACTTGCTAACAAAACCTGTAAGGCCATTTGGATCCCTCTGGCTTTTGCTGTTTTATTTTGACCACAGGCATCTACAAATCTTGAGTGTTGCCTTTTGCTTAGGAATGGCACATGACAGTGGGGGATTCCAATCCCTCACTCAGGATAACCTTCATTTTGGTTTCAGCTTTGCTCCAGGGTCACTGGGATCATAATCTGCCTCCTGGCATCTGTTTTTGGTTGCGCATCACAAGGTGAATGTCCAGGTCATGTACTGAACCATCTTAGAAGCAATTCCACAGCCACATTTCTTTGCATTTGTTCTTGAGAACAAATAATCCTTTTGAAACCAAAAAAAAGAGAGTTGAACTAATGATTTAAAAGATTAAAACATGTATTCTGACAAAAACATAGGTTTGATTTGTCACTATTTTTTGTAAATGATAATTTTTTTCTTTGAAAAGCTGAATCAGGTCTGAGATTGACATTGTGATATTTGGGTTTGTTAGCAATAAAAAAGATCCCAATAAAAGTGCAAGGAGTGAATGGAAGTTTTTATGTGGAAGAATCAATACATTGAAAAAAGTTGGATTATAGGAGGCCTGATGAGAACATTTTGTTTGATTTGTGGCAAAAGTTTTATTTGTCCTTAGCATGACTTTGGATTTTATTGGCTTGGAGACATCTGGAAGAAATTTCAGGTAAATATAAAATAGAACTCTTTCATATTAGAAAAAAGCTTAAATGTTTGACTTTCTCAAAGAACATTCTTTCATCCCAAGGCATTCAGAGAAGTCATGTCCTTCTGACCAGCCTTCAGGGTGGTGGCCAGGTAAATACTGATCTTGCTTCCCAAAGAAATCCAGATGTCTTTTTCTTCCAAAGCACTTAATTTGCTGCTCTGCAGATATCACCCTGCTGTCTTTGATGAGGCGCTGAAGCAGGAGATGGGGAGCAGCCTGCAGCTGGAGGGACCAGGTTACCTGCAAGCAGGAATTGAACCTTTAACATCTACTGGGTGTTTGCAGTTCAGTGAGGGGCCCATTAGTGCAATACTTCCACTCACATGCATTGTCCTCTTCACTACTACTTACCTTTTATTACTTATCTTATTTATTACCTTCATCAGGCAGAAGTGTCCCACAGGAAATCTTTCAGAAAATACAATTTCGGTTATTGCCCAATTTATAGCCCACTAACATTTTAAAAATTGTCAGCTAAGAGAACCACACAGACATCGGTTAATATATATTTTTAATGTGCTTAATGAATCTGTATACAGCAATTACAAGCAAGGGAGTTAATTTAAAACATATGGTTTATATGCACAATATATCTTGGAATTCATAAAGCACAAGCAGACAGGTGAAACCAATGTGAAGAAATATGTGCAACGTGTCTCATGTTAAACACCATTTCTGGCAGAAGTCTGTGTCAAAAGCACCTTATAATAATCTTTCTGTGTTGTTCTATTTCTTAGCAGTTCTTTGTTCCAAAATCCTACAGGAATACTGAAAATGAGAACTCTCTGCTAACATGAAATCAATGTATTGCTTAATGGCTCATATGAACATCTCCCTCAGGAAGTAGTGGGCCCTCCCATAATTGTTATACGTAGATATTTTCTACACTAAGTATTATATGTGCCCCCATTAGCCCAGAAATATTCCCTGCTTCCAAAAGTAGGGCTGTGGCTCTGAGATACTCTGCACAAAAACCTCCCAGCTCAAATCCAGTTGAATAACAAAGATCAAAAATCGTTTTCATTCAGACGAGCTTTGAGTTGCTGTTTTGCTGAGAAGGAAAGACTTGTGCAACTTTTATTTGTTTCAGGCTGAGTCCTTTGATCCAACATCTCCCTCAAACCTGCCCTGGTGCCTGCTGTAATGTGAAAGTTGAGAGCACATTTTTTCTAAAGTGTTTTCTGTGCCTTTTGAAGCCGTCCATCCAAATTCTGATGTCAACACTGAATTGCAGAGAGGAGAATCATATTAGACTTTTCTTGAGGCACAGAGTGAATTGACATAAATATGAGTTATCTGTTAATATTGTTGTTTTTGTTGCCTGGCCTGATAACTGTGACTCCTATCTCCAGTGCTGCCCAGTATATTCAATCAAGAAAGAACTATGTCTTACCCTTTTGAGTAAGCTGTTGCCAATAATTTGAGTCAGCTGATTCATTTTTATTTTTATTACTGTTTTTGTTTTGTTTGTGCTGATATTTCTAAAGTTTTCCTTGACCCTGGAAAAACTATTTGAAATGAATGTATTTAATTTTTTTTGTAGTGAAAATTATACTGTGACTTCAATTTCAAAATGAATTGATGAAAGTTAAGAGTGTCTCTATTTTTAGAATTGCTCTTCATGACTATTTGCAAAAAGAGTAAAAATTTCTTGAATATCTTCTAACAGAGTGAATTAGCAATTTTATTTCAAAAATCCATCATAATTACAATACTTGAATCCTTTCTTTCCTGCTGTAGAATGAGATGAAGAGTTTTAAATTTTATTACAGGACAGCCACTGCTTTGAGTGTATATAATTGTTTTTAAAAGATTGCACAATTTTTGATTGCCAGTGCTTAAATAAAAGATCACAAAATGAAAGTGCTTCTTCAAAGATATTTTCTTTTTTTTTTTTTTCCAAGCCTAACACTTGCTCTATTTTTCAGTTCAGTGTAGAAACTGAGTTTGTTTTCAAACAAATTTTCTGTGTTAGAAGTATGGATGTACATCCTAAAATTTATCTTCTGGTTTATTGTGATTTTTTTGTGCTACTGTTAACTGAGAACTGCCTGCTGAGACCACAACCCTACATTTCTAGATGCTTAAAGTAAAGCAACCATCACCCAGAAAATCTTCTAATCTAAATTACGCAGGCAAACAAAGCATGAGAGGAAATCAGTCTGATCCTTATTTTATTGTTCAGGCACTGAGGTACATTAGAGATTAGTGGCAAAGTTCATATTGTAAGGAGTGCAAGGAAGATGAATTTTTCCCTCTCATGGCTGCAAGGCTCCCTTGGCTTATGCTGAAGGACAGATTAGCCCTGGATAAGCAGGTACGAGCTGTGACCCCGTAGGTTCTGTACCAAGGTGATTCCTCTGCTTCCTTCTTCTATTAAGAAAATCTGAAACATGGCAATGAGAAAAAAACCAGAATTCTCTGTGGTAAGCATTTGCATAATCACATAGATTGTGTATTTCCCTTGCATTAGAGTATATTATGACAGATTTACTACAATTTTCAATTATTAAATTCACATGCTACAAGGTTTCTATAACATTTTAGTGTTATATAGTGATCTCTGAATTGCTCAGAAAGTGTCATTGTTTTTCTGTCTCTTCCACCTAGACCCTTTGATCATTCCAAGGAAACATTCTCATGGACTGACACTTCCCTCTGTCAAAATATATTTCCAGAGGAAAACTGGGTGTTTGCTGCAAGCAACTGTACTCTGTGAAGAGCTGCTGGGAAGTTAAGAACTAGAGTTTTGTATTTCTGGAGGATTTGTTTTCTGAATACTCATGGGACATGGCTCTACCAGGTAGAAATGATTGGCATCCACATTGCCTGTCTCTGGGATGAAGTCAGGTGTAGCTGCCAGCACTAAAACCAAGTCAGCTTCTTTCAGTGGGAGGAAAGGGCGCTACCTGCTTGATTAGGCCAGATCAGATGCTGAGGAGTAAGAATCCCATGAATGAGAAAGTTGTGAACCCTTTGGGAGCAGGGATGACTGCAGCTTTTACTTTTCTTCCCCTCCATGAGCTCAGGTAGCACAAAGTTACCTGTGCTTGTCGTGGAGAAGTCCCTAGCACAGCTTTGGATGAACTATCTCAGGGAAGATAATTTGCTCTTGTTCTCAGCAGGCTGAAATAAACTGATTCAAGCTCTGCATGGCTAAACCTTGTTTTGTGTTTTGAGTATTTCTAATTTATTTTGCAGCCTTTCCTGTGGACTTGCCTCAAGTTGCATGATTTGATTTGCTTGAGCTATCCAGCAGGCATGTGAACTGCTGTGGAATTACAAATGGGGTAGATGGATATTTCTGCGTGGAGCTTACAGCCTTGGAAGTATCTAAGTTTCCTGCTTTTTAACCCCTTTTGGTGCACATGAGTGAGATTCTGTGAGAAGGAGGGAAGGGAGGCTATTGATCACCTTGCACACATGCTGCCTTTCCCCTTGCTACGGGAACTTACATAGCACTGCTAAGAGAAAACGGCAGTACTATGAGAATGAAGGGTTTTACTCCTGACTTCCAAATTAGTGATGGAGCTTCCATTTCCTTGAAGCCTCAATATTCTCATGCTCCTGCAAGAAAATTATAACCTGTTTATGGGCTGGGAAGTAGGTTGCAGGCCAAGCAGTTCTGCTGACTGTGTAGACAATAAATTTGGAGGCAGTGCTGGGGAGCATCCTCTGCAGTTTTCCGGAGTAAGAGCAGCCCTCTTGAAAATATGCCTTTCTCAGGCATATTCAAATAGGCCACTGCTCCACAAGATGCTTCTGAGATATCCACACCTGCTGAAAAGGGTGGAAGGTGGAGTGAGACTGGATGTGGAACCTCTTTTGCTCATTCTGGCTCTGGAATCCTGGTCCTGGCAGTGAGGAAGACGTTCCTGTTGCTGCAAACGGTAATTGAGTGTCTACTAGAAAGTCTAGAGGAGAACCAGGAAAATATTAAAGGGCTGGAGCAGCTCCCCTGTGAGGAAAGCCTGAGAGAGTTGGGGTTGTTCAGCTTGGAGAAAGCGCCAGGAAGACCTCCTAGTAGACTTCCAGTGAAGGGAGTTTATAAAAAGAGAGCAGGAGAGGGACTGTTTACAAGGGCATGGAGTGACAGGAGAAGTGACATGGCTTTAAACTGAGAGAGGGTAGATTTAGATTAGATATTAGGATGAAATTCTTCACTGTGAGGGTGGTGAGGCACAGGTTGTCCAGAGAAGCTATGGATGCACCATTCCTGGAAGCATCCAAGGCCAGGTTGGATGGGACCTGGAGCAACCTGATCTAGTGGAAGGTGTCCCTGCCCATAGCAGGGGATTTGGAAGGAGATGATAATTAAGGTCCTTTCCAGACCAATCAGTTCTATGATTCCAGGCAAATTATGAAAATGAGTCCAATAATTACATCCAGAAGGCAGCATAATGTCATGCTTCTCTTACTAAGCCCTGCGCTTCTTATTAATTCATTCCTCTGGGATTTTAGTCTTAGGAATAGAATTCTAACCCTTACTAAGGTTGATGGCCTTCTAGTGTTTTATCTGAGGAACCTAATTCTTCTTTCCTGCTTGTTTTGAACCCATTTCCTATATAATGCATGTGGGGACTGGTGCTCTTGAGGTTATTACTGCAGCACAACTTGCTCCTGACATCTGGAATGAATTAGAGAAGCAGCTGAAACAGCTTTTGAAAGAAAGGCAGTAGCTCACTTCCATAACAGGTTTTGCCGACCCACTGATATCATGGATGTATCACTGGCTTCCAGAGAAGCAGTGCAGAAGGTTGCTCCATAAATTAGGCATAAAAAAAAATGGTTCAGGGATGCAGAGCAGCTGACTGCCTCTTACCTTGTCAGCAAACTCCTCATCGATGCTTTTATTGGCTGAGACTGTCAGTCCCATGAAACCTTCAGGCACTCAGCCCCTGGGCAGACTATGCAAAATCCCTTGTACTTGCCTCCAAAGTATGGGAGAAACATGAACAAATAGGCAATATGGAAAGAAAGGGGCTTTCTGGAGCTTTTTCCTTGATTGACAAGTGTGATCACACATAGGTTGGATGTGTCATCTCCAGCAGACAAATGGGAGACCCTGCTGCTCTCCAGATCTGCTTTCAGCTCAGGCTCAGGGGGTCTCAGGTGGGTTCAAAGCCATCTTTAAAGCTGTGTGGCTTTAAAGCTGTGAATGACCCAGGAGCCCTCCCACTTGACTGGGAAGGGAGATGGATTTGTCATAGAATATCACAGAATCATAGAATACACTGAGTTGGAAAAGACCTATCAAGACCATTGAGTCCAGCTCCTGGCCTCACATCTTCCTGATGTCATACTGAACCTTCCCTGGCACAGCTTGAGGCCATGTACTCTTGTCCTGTCACTTGTTACCTGGGAAAAGTGCCCAATCCCTACCTGGCTCCACCCTCCTTTCAGGGAGTAAATTTTGATAAGGTCTCCCATGAACCCCCTTTTCTCCAGGTTAAACAAATCCCAGCTCCCTCAGCTGCTCCTCTTCAGACTTGTGTTCCAGACCCTTCCCCAGCTCTGTTCCCTTCCCTGGACATGCTCCAGCTCCTCAGTGTCCTTCCTGAGGTCCCAGAACTGGACNAGAAAACGGCAGTACTATGAGAATGAAGGGTTTTACTCCTGACTTCCAAATTAGTGATGGAGCTTCCATTTCCTTGAAGCCTCAATATTCTCATGCTCCTGCAAGAAAATTATAACCTGTTTATGGGCTGGGAAGTAGGTTGCAGGCCAAGCAGTTCTGCTGACTGTGTAGACAATAAATTTGGAGGCAGTGCTGGGGAGCATCCTCTGCAGTTTTCCGGAGTAAGAGCAGCCCTCTTGAAAATATGCCTTTCTCAGGCATATTCAAATAGGCCACTGCTCCACAAGATGCTTCTGAGATATCCACACCTGCTGAAAAGGGTGGAAGGTGGAGTGAGACTGGATGTGGAACCTCTTTTGCTCATTCTGGCTCTGGAATCCTGGTCCTGGCAGTGAGGAAGACGTTCCTGTTGCTGCAAACGGTAATTGAGTGTCTACTAGAAAGTCTAGAGGAGAACCAGGAAAATATTAAAGGGCTGGAGCAGCTCCCCTGTGAGGAAAGCCTGAGAGAGTTGGGGTTGTTCAGCTTGGAGAAAGCGCCAGGAAGACCTCCTAGTAGACTTCCAGTGAAGGGAGTTTATAAAAAGAGAGCAGGAGAGGGACTGTTTACAAGGGCATGGAGTGACAGGAGAAGTGACATGGCTTTAAACTGAGAGAGGGTAGATTTAGATTAGATATTAGGATGAAATTCTTCACTGTGAGGGTGGTGAGGCACAGGTTGTCCAGAGAAGCTATGGATGCACCATTCCTGGAAGCATCCAAGGCCAGGTTGGATGGGACCTGGAGCAACCTGATCTAGTGGAAGGTGTCCCTGCCCATAGCAGGGGATTTGGAAGGAGATGATAATTAAGGTCCTTTCCAGACCAATCAGTTCTATGATTCCAGGCAAATTATGAAAATGAGTCCAATAATTACATCCAGAAGGCAGCATAATGTCATGCTTCTCTTACTAAGCCCTGCGCTTCTTATTAATTCATTCCTCTGGGATTTTAGTCTTAGGAATAGAATTCTAACCCTTACTAAGGTTGATGGCCTTCTAGTGTTTTATCTGAGGAACCTAATTCTTCTTTCCTGCTTGTTTTGAACCCATTTCCTATATAATGCATGTGGGGACTGGTGCTCTTGAGGTTATTACTGCAGCACAACTTGCTCCTGACATCTGGAATGAATTAGAGAAGCAGCTGAAACAGCTTTTGAAAGAAAGGCAGTAGCTCACTTCCATAACAGGTTTTGCCGACCCACTGATATCATGGATGTATCACTGGCTTCCAGAGAAGCAGTGCAGAAGGTTGCTCCATAAATTAGGCATAAAAAAAAATGGTTCAGGGATGCAGAGCAGCTGACTGCCTCTTACCTTGTCAGCAAACTCCTCATCGATGCTTTTATTGGCTGAGACTGTCAGTCCCATGAAACCTTCAGGCACTCAGCCCCTGGGCAGACTATGCAAAATCCCTTGTACTTGCCTCCAAAGTATGGGAGAAACATGAACAAATAGGCAATATGGAAAGAAAGGGGCTTTCTGGAGCTTTTTCCTTGATTGACAAGTGTGATCACACATAGGTTGGATGTGTCATCTCCAGCAGACAAATGGGAGACCCTGCTGCTCTCCAGATCTGCTTTCAGCTCAGGCTCAGGGGGTCTCAGGTGGGTTCAAAGCCATCTTTAAAGCTGTGTGGCTTTAAAGCTGTGAATGACCCAGGAGCCCTCCCACTTGACTGGGAAGGGAGATGGATTTGTCATAGAATATCACAGAATCATAGAATACACTGAGTTGGAAAAGACCTATCAAGACCATTGAGTCCAGCTCCTGGCCTCACATCTTCCTGATGTCATACTGAACCTTCCCTGGCACAGCTTGAGGCCATGTACTCTTGTCCTGTCACTTGTTACCTGGGAAAAGTGCCCAATCCCTACCTGGCTCCACCCTCCTTTCAGGGAGTAAATTTTGATAAGGTCTCCCATGAACCCCCTTTTCTCCAGGTTAAACAAATCCCAGCTCCCTCAGCTGCTCCTCTTCAGACTTGTGTTCCAGACCCTTCCCCAGCTCTGTTCCCTTCCCTGGACATGCTCCAGCTCCTCAGTGTCCTTCCTGAGGTTCCAGAACTGGACACAGACCTGGAGGTGGCCTCAGCAGTGTCCAGCACAGGGGACAGTCACTGCCCCAGCCCTGCTGCCACACCATGGCTGGTACAGCCCGGGTGCCTTTGGCCTTCTTGCCCACCTGGACCCAGCTGGGTCACGCTCACGCACTCTCATCCAACATCCTCAAGTTCTTCTCCAATCTCCACCCACTCTCGCCCCATCCTGTAGCACTGCAGGGGTTGTTGTGACCCAAGGGTAGGACTCAGCACTTTGCCTTATTGAACCTCACCATTAACCTCAGCTCACCCATCCAGCATGTCCAGATCTGAAATGCATTCTCTTAACTGAGACCGGAGGGGGTCAAAGGGGATCCTTCAGGCACTGAAAACCTGGATTTGAAAATGTATTTTGGTATATTTAGATGTCAGCTGGAGGTCTTGAAAGGCTTAGAGCACATTCTTCACAAGTTTTGCAGGTGGAATTTTTTTGCATAATTATAGATATCTCTGTCTGACCAAATGCCTGTCAATGGCAACAGGAGAGAAATCGAATTTAGAGAAAGTTTTCTCTGATTGCAAAGTAGATGAGGTGAGAAACAGCTCATATGTTTCATTTGGTAGTGGTGCCCACGTCTCTTTACTGACTTTGAAGAGAGCTTTCATGACTACATGATATTTAGAGAACGCTAATGTAGGTTTCTAAATTTATGGATCCCACATTAAGTAGTGAAATAACTTCAGAAATCAGGCACTTGGTGAGCTGAGGCTGTCCTTGGACATTCTCTGAAGCAGGTGGTAAGTTAATGAAAAAGAGAATGGACAAATAAGCCCAGCTGGGTGAATGAATAAAGAAATGTGACTACCAGAGGATAGTGTTTGCTTCTACAGTTCCTCTTCAGAGATGCTTTCAACATACTTTCTGGACTGTAGTAGGTGAATCTTGACAAGTCCCACCTGCAGCTGGTGTTTACCAGGACTCCCAGCTCAGCTGGGACATGGGGAGGTGCAGCAGCTGTATTTCTATAACATCCATGACAGAATTATCCCCAAATCCTCCTAGGAGCACCCTGGGTGACTCCTGAAGAGGCCACATAGAATTGTATGTTAAAGACCAGGATGAACTTCAGGGAGAGGGAGCTAAAATCAGAGCCCCTCAGCTCCCTCTGCCATAGTTTTCTATATGAAAAGTGGGAGCAGTTTCACTGTTGATAGCCTTTAACATTTTGTGCATGCAGATCATAAATTCTTAAGATTGGGTTTTATCTCTTTTCTATACAACAAGGGCTTAATCTCAGCAGGAGCCTGTGGGTTTTCAAATAACTAAAATAGTGTGGTATGTGATTTACCTACTCACTAGGAAGCAACTCATTTGACTTTGTTCTAGAATTTAAAAATACCATGTACCCAATATTCTGCCCACCACAGTAATGACAACAACAATTCCCAAATGTACCATATAAAATGGTTAGATTTATGAGAGTGCCTGGTGCTTTTTTGGACTCAGTTCTCACAGATGTCCTGCCAATAATTCAACTCCACTCTTCCCCACCCCTGCAAAACCTTAACAAACTTCACTGTGTTGGAACTGCAAACAATTTCTTAGATATATAACTCTGAAATAAGTATTCCAGACAGTATGCTTTTTATTAACTTAAAAAAAAAGAGAGAGTTTCAGTACTGCTAGCTCTCAGCCAAGGAGCATGTATGTTTTAAAATGGTAGAATATGTAATGTTAATTTAGTAGATATGGGGCCTCTGCTTTGGGAGTTCAGGATATACAGAAGGTTCAAAACAAGTTATTAAAAATCAAAAAGTTAAACACAATGATCTTAAAGGGGGACATACACAAATGCAGCTAGAAAAGATTACTTTAGAATGAAGCAATAATTTCTTAAAATGGGACTAAAACTGCCTTAATGAAGTGGCAGAAGGAGCCCTTCTCAAAGAACCAATTCAGTCCTGGTCACCAAGAGATGAGTGAGAGGAGGCTCAGTGTTCAGGACGATGCTCAGTTCCCAGAAGGAGCTGGCTGCTGCTTGCCCTTGGTGCTCCACCATCTCGGGCTTTATCTGCAGATCCATGGTGGAACCCTGTCCCCTGGGAGATGCTTCTCACCTCCTCCAGCTGGGAGGCTGGGAAGTGATGGGAATCAGCCTGGACTAGCTCTAAAGCCTGGCTTAAAACCTTGCCTGGACTGTCAGCATGTGTGAGGCCTCACAGGCTTTTCTGTCAGAGCTGGGCTTCCTGCTGGGTGGTGCCTGGCTTGCTGGGCGTCTGGGAGACTTCACTGGGATTACACCCCTGTGCCTGCTGGGAGGCACGAATGGGCCATAAACAGATTGCACATGAATACTGGAAGTCTTCCCTACCCCTGACTACTGGGCTGCTTTCATTGTATTGGGAAGGAAATACTGCAGATGTACTGGAGCCAGGTGAGGCCTGGCTCCATCCCTCAGACAATGGGCTGTAGCCAGGCTGACGGGCAGAAGTGCTCAGTCCTGAAGGGGTTGATGCAATTCTGGGCACAAATTCAGTGCATGACTCTAAATGCATGCAGAAATATTAAAGAAATTGCATTTGGATGCAGAGAGCAAAGCGAGGCTGGATGTATTTTCTGAGAGTGAATGTTTGTGCCATTGGCTTTCAGTTCCACTTCTCTTGCAGACCTGGTTTTTGGTAATAAAACAGCCATAAAACATCTCCTTTTAGCAAAGGAGATGCCACTGGACTTCCTCAGCTCACAGCTTCTCATTAGAGTCTACGAAATTTTAGCTTGGATTTAAGCAAAATATACCAGAGGTTAGCACAGCAATAACTAAGTTTCCATCTTAGGGATCTGGAAGGCACCCTTAGGAGGGAATTGGGCTCATGAAGGGTTTTAGGGGCTGAACTACATTTGCAAAATGTGTTGAGAATTAGGTGAATCAGTTGGAGGTGTTTTGTTCTTGTGTAAGCAGCTACCACATTATCTTAACCATAAATCTTGCCCTCTCAATTTCGTGAACACTCAGCATGCAGCAAGACTTGCTTAATTTTCTCATTCGATTACCTGTCTCTATTTAATAGGAACCATAGAATTCTACAAACTAATGCAAATACATTATAAAACTAATTAGCTGGAACTACTGTGCTTGGAAAAAATGTAGGTTGCCATATGCATATGGCATCAAATATGCACTTTGGTTTCTATTATGTTGATGGCTTTGTATCAGCAGCAGTCACAGATTGGCAGACAAATGAGAAAGGATTTCAAATGCAGCTTTAATTGATGAAATAGTTAATCTGGAAATTAGGATCCTGCCTCTCTGCAATTGTCAGTCACACATGGTGAGTTTTCAGCTTTTGAAGTACATTTTGCAGATTTTCTGCTGTGCATAATTTAATGCGGTTTTCTACACACCTGCCTCCCAGCCTTGTCCTCCCCACAAGGACTGACAAATTCTGAATCAAAGTGAGAGAGAAAAAAACCTCTGCTTCTAAAATGGGCTGAATTACCATCTGGATCAGAAAGGTTGCTCCTTAGGATACAAATGGGCCAGCTCACTGTCTGCTTATACCAGCTTTGTCATCTTGGTTCAAACCACTGAAGAAAAAAATGGGGCATATTCTCAGCTGGTATAAATCCATAGAATTCCAGTGACTTTAGTAACCCTATTGAGATTTATGCTAATTGCCCCACAAATGATTTAAGGTCAGAAAAGTTTATTATGTTCAATGTGCTGGTTTGAGAGAGCCTGACAACACAGGCTGTAGAATTTCACCCCAAAATTCCTGTGCTGAATCCAATAGGTTATGGGTGAAATAGAGTGTAGCTTTTAAGTAAGACATGCAAGACTGGAAGGTTATCAAGAATAAGTGACTATAAACCCAAGATATGCTGTGGTTGCTGTGAGCTTAAATTCCAGAATATAACCCAATTTAAGAACTCTGACAAGGAGAAACCTCATCACATATCCCTGTTAACCACTCCTGATTCCCTCAACTATAAAATACTTGAGTTTGCATTTTGAAATTCCCCCAGGCTGAGATACATCTACTGGATTTGATTAGCCCTTCATCAGTGATATTGGAAGGATCTCTGCATATCAGATATTTTTTCCTTGTATAGAATATCTTAGTTCTTGATAAAGATATTCCCTTTCTTTTCCCCTTATTAGGATTCAGTGAGATTCTAAAGTCACAGAGAACCACTCCTGGCTTGAACCATCCAAATCCTAGGGAAGGTGAACTTGAGGAGCTTTTAGAAAGTCTGTGACTGTGGGCAGCTCCCCACTCCCTGGTGCTGGAGGTGGTTATGCTCTGAGTTAACCACTGGTGTTGGAGATATGGAGCAATTTGTCTTTTCTTTAGGGTTTCAGGAAAAATTTTGAAACCCAGAAGGATGCTGGCCTGGCTGTTGTGCATGTAGGCAGTGCAACTCACACCATAGCTTGGTGGAGAACTTGCCGTTTCCAGCTTTGATGAGAGCCTAAAATTCTGCTAGAATTACTACCATCAGCTCAAGGGGTGGTGAATGCTTGGGTAGATTCAATGTATCAGGTACTCCTGCAGAAGCTTTGTAGAAAAGAGGGATAATGTGTATGTCTCAAATATGGGCAGAGGAATAGCTGTGGAGCCATCCAAGGATTGTTGGTGAGAACGCACTGTGAGAAAGAGCAGGATGTGGCTGGAGAAGGGGCCATACAGAGATAAGGCAACATTTTTTTTCTGAGACAACTATACTTGTTCTGGCTTCTGGAGATAAGCACAGTACAGCACAAGGTAAGAGCAGGAATGAGCTTGAGAGGTGTGCATGGACTGTATGGGGGAGCAAGACCACCCCTGAAGCTGCCTTCCAGAAAAGTCTGGAAGAGTGGATGGCACATGGTAATGAATTTACACAGAAAGCTGCCAGCAGACCCTCAGCTTACAGAAGATGTCACTGACTCGGTCATTGGGGCTTCATATTGATTTCAGTGGAAATATGCCAACCTCCATTGCAGGTTATGGCTGTGATCCTTTACATCCTCTGTCTCTCAAGTATTGCCACTTCACTTCTGCTTTGTGTAGTTTTCAGAACCAGGCTGAGGGTGCAGGGTAGTGGAGAGCCAAGCTATCTATTTTGTTTGTTCAAATGTCTTAATTTTTTTTTGAATGGTCAAATTGCAAAACAAATGGTATCTCATAAAAAAATAGACTCTAACCCCTGTGCCAACAGGCAGGGCTGAGTGGCAGACCAGCCACTGGTGTAACCAATGTGCAGAGTGAGAGGAAGCCTGACCAGGGAGGGACTGACTGAATTGCTGCTTGGCTCCAGCTTTGCCCCCAGCTGCCCTTGCTTCCATCTGCTCCATGTGCATTGTCCTCAGGAGCAGCTGATGCAGAGCAGACCAGACACATTCACAAATCCTAATTGCCGCAGATGATGTGTCTGCCATTCTGGACTGCTCTCTGGGCTCTCCAGGACACGGATGGGACAGCTGTGGATGGAGCCTACTCACATGGCACTGCACAGTGAGATCCTCTGCCCTGTCTGGTTTGGGAGATGGGATCAGAAATGGTTCAGCAGATGAGGAAACATATCCCTGGTTAAGAGGTGATGAAGGTATGGATTCTACCTCATTTGCGGCAGGAAATTGAACAGGGGCAGATACTTACTTAAGCAAGTAATTTGTCTGATTGTAGCTGCTCTACTTCAAGACAGAAAGATATTTATTTTCTTAGTGATTGATAACTGTACCTTGTCAGTGGCTGAGCGCTGGCCACATAAAAGCTGGTTCAAATCCACCCTCTAAAATCTTGCTATTAGGATTTGTATTGGGATTGCCTAATTCCCATGTGAATATCTTGGCCTCAAGACTCTTGCTTTCTGCATGTTCTGGTTGTTCTGGTTTTGGGTTTTTT